>AYEL01034748.1:0-22019 GCA_000484575.1 Olivierus martensii
GATAAGAGAATTGCCTGTTGAATCTGGTCAACAGTCATCTCTAAATCCACCACCGAGCAAAATCTGCTCTGAACACCTCCCAAGTTAAATTTAAGGTCTTCATAATAAAGTATACTACTTGCTTAGATTCTTAAATAAGTAAATAAAACAGCACTAAATACCAATTAAAAACTTATTCTTGCTATTTAGTGCTGTTTTATTTACTTATTTAAGGTCTTCTCTAAAGGAAGCTCAATTGGTCCTTTGAGGGTTTCTGTATGTAACCTGACTAGGTGCCATACCCTGTAAATTAAAGCAAATATATCTGTGATCCGAAGAAAAAGGCTCACCAGATACATGCCATTTTTCAATTAGGTCAGAAAAACCTAAGGTTAGGGATGGCACCACTCGCGCTGTCCCTAACCTTAGGTCAATAACCTCCCTCCTGTTAACAACAGCAAAGGTAGGCTCATTACCCGCGCCGTCCCTAACCTTAGGTCAATAACCTCCCTCCTGTTAACAACAGCAAAGGTAGGCTCATCCCTATTCAGAATAAAACAGATTAGTACCCATCAGAAACTCCAATAGGTCCTATTCAAATTACTAATCAGAAACTCCAATAGGTGCTCCCCCCTTTGGTTGATGTCTTTGCTACCCCAAACAACATGATGAGAGTTAGCATCGACACCAACCAATAAATCAAAATGATTCTTTTAACAAAATTCCACCAAAGACCCAAATTCAGGTGTTGGTGGAAGTTCATCTTTATCGTAAGGGAAATAAGCAGAGGAAACAATAAATTCCCTACCAATATCCCCTACATCAAGCTTCACCCAAACAGTTGTAAGGTCTCTAGAACAATAGTCCAAAATAGGTGAAACATGTATGTTATTCCTAATGAATACACAGGTCCAAGGACCACTGTCAGAAGTACAAGAAGTAAAAGAAAGCAACTTACTTTCTTTGCAGTGAAGCCCCTGTATTCGGCCTTATAGTGCCATGGCTCTTGAATAAGAGCAAGGTCATAGCAGCCCCCACGAGCAGCCAACCCTAAAGGGCTGAAGCAACTCGGGTAGTGCTGGAGGTTGATCTGAATCAACCTCAGGCCAATTATACTACAGGTGCCTAAGATGGGCAAAGCTCCATGCCCTCCTCCATTGATTGGGTGTCTGAAGGACCAGTGGTATCTCCGGAACCCATCCTTATCAGCGAGCCCGACCAGTTCATGCCCCTTTTCAGGAGCAATTACCGAAGCTATCGGTCTCCCAGACTTGGAGTTAGGATCCGAAAGCACCTTAATGGTTTTTCAGGAGCAATCATCGAAGTTATCGGTCTCCCAGACTTGGAGTTAGGATCCGAAAGTACCTTAAAGGTACCTTGATCGAGCCCCGAAAAAGCCTTATAATTGGCTGCCTTGATGGCTTTTGCCGAAGCACGATCAACCATCAGAATAAAACGCTGTCCCTTAGCGTCCCTACTATGACCCAAGACCTTCCAGTGCTCAGTCTTGAACCCCGGATTAAATACTTGGAGTCGAGCAAAAAGTTGGCGCACGTCCTGCGTACGTGTGTCAGCAGTGTGGTAGGCCATTTTCACAGACTTGGGCAGGTTCATCGCAGGAATGACCCTTAAACGAATCTCCTGTCCAAGAGAACATCCATCCAAGAGCCGAGTAAGCCACTGACAGGTGAACTTATTTATACAACTATAAATGAGTGCATCATTGTCCAAGGTATACCCCTTAAGCAGTGGCAAGGTCTCCCCAGAAGGGATTCCATCCACGCCACGCAAGATCTTATCCAAAATAAGATCTATTTCCCCAGAAGGGATTTCATCCACGCCACGCAGGATCTTATCCAAAATAAGATCTACCTCAGCAGCCACCATCTTGGAATCCGGAAAACCCTCCTTGATGATGGCTAACCAAAAAGAAGCCACAGCTTTGTATAAGATCCAGGTTGAAAACCCTGGGAGGCTTAGTAGGCCTCACCTCCTCAGAAGAGGGGGTGGACAGTTGAGATCTGGTTCTCTTGCTAACATCAGGGGTGTCAGCAAGAGAATCAGACAGAGAAGCTAGTTGGGAAGTACCGCACGGTAATTCCCAAATAGAGCCACCCACGCTAGCAGTTTCTCTCCTAGCCCTCCTCCGCTTTCGCCTAGCCACCCCAGACAAACGTGTCTTTTGCGGACTAGGTTTACTCTCGGAGGCAGAAATATCACCAGGAGACTGCTCCACGTCCCACCGATCGGAGGCACATCAGTGACCCCGGCACCCTCAGATGAGGTACCAGAACCACCACCCCCGCAGTGGGACAGAGAAGCAGCCTCCCCAGATAGTTTTAAATTTTGATGCAGTTTTTGTACCCATGCCAAAATAGAAACTGGAGGAAATGAGAGGTCACCGCCCGGTTATCCTCCAATACGGGCGGAAGGCTAACTATGACAGGGTTTCGCCTGGTGCCCTGTAGGGGTCGTTAATGACACTACATCTTTTACTACCTTAGTGCTACTCAACTCTCGGCACGATACCTTACACCTTAGTTTAGGTAGGGCGCTCTCTTAGTCTGGCCCCTCACCTTTGACCTGTCCGACATGGGAGACCCTACCAATAGCAAAGCTTCTGCCAGCATAGCTCTCAGGATCCTTGGAACACGCAAGCTCCCTCACCACGACAAGGTGGAGACGCCATCGAGGGAGATCCAGATCCCATACTTTAATGTTTCACTTTGAAGATCTTTTGAACAACGTAATTACAGTGTGGGCAAGTGATAGGTCCTGAAATAGCCATGTAGTTTAATGATTTCTGATTAGAAAGCAAATTAAAAATTAGAAAATAAAAAAATTGTTTCCAATAAATGTTGATACCTGCCATTGTTTAGTAATTTCAATAAGATATTTTGTATGAAAATAAGAGTCATAATAATTCAATCAGAACATTTAGTAAAACCATTAATATAAATACAGGTAGGCCTCGATTAGTGCGACTTTGAATAGTGACTCACTGTTTTGGTTTTGATTTAGCGGTTAGTTTGATGATGATATGAGATGCAATTCCTGGTAGGTTATTAATTTAGATGATGAACAATGATGTAAAATATGAAAATAAATATTTCTTAAGTGATGAACAACGATGTAAAATATGAAAATAAATATTTCTTAAACAATTCAGTTAGTGTTAAGTTTATTGTGGTTATTCATCGTGAAACTTAGCTTACAGTTAGTGTTAAGTTTATTGTAGTTATTCATTGTGAAGTTAGCTAAAGCTAATGCCGGAATCTCACAAAAGAAGTTATGACACTAACTGTTTGAGTTATTCATTGTGAAGTTAGCTAATGGCCGGAATCTCACACAAAGCAAGAACAAATTACCATATTTTCCGTAGAGTTAATACTTCGATTCAAAGCAAGAACAAATATTACTATGAACTTAGCTAATGGTCAGAATCTCACAAAGCAAGAACCAATTACCATATTTCCATAGAGTAATACTTCGATTAGCGCGAGAAATTCGTGGAACCAATTATTCGCTATACTTTCATAGTAGAGAAATTCGTGGAACCAATTATTCGCGCTAATCGAGGCCTACCTGTATATCCAATTACCATATTTTCCATAGAGTTAATACTTCGATTAGTGCAAATTGAACAATTACCATATTTTCCATAGAGTTAATACTTCGATTAGTGCGAATTCTTTAGTGCGATAAATTCGTGGAACCAATTATTTGCACTAATCGAGGCCTACCTATATGTTCTTCTCTCGTTTCATGTTGCTTTCCATCAAAATTATTGTTGGCATGATGGCTGTGTGGTAAGGAACTAATTTATTACTTTGGAAGATCTGGATTCAAATAGGGTCTTACACTTGTAGATTTTCAAGAGATGTCCAAAGCTTGCTCATTGTACCTCTCCTCTGTCTGACAGCTGATGCCACTAGAGATGTGGGCGGCTTTGGGTGGGCATTGTATACCCTTATATGCTACTTATCCAATAAAAAGTGCATAAAATTACAGACAAAAGAAAATCATGTGCTATTCACAGTCATAGTAAGATGATGCATCAGTTGAAGGATTTAGTTCAATGAACTGGAACACCTCTCTTGAGAATATCTCTGATCAAGAATTGAATCTGAAATTTCAAATTTTAAGCTAATGTTATATTTTGCAGCCACCTGATTGGCACTGGAGAGATGAATTGAATTTTGAAAGATTGACGATTGAGCCAGGAATTCTCGTGCAAATTTTGAAGAGTGGTATTGAATTGTTATAAGAAGCCATTTCAAATTATGAAACTGAATTTGATTGACTTTGTTTTGTATTGAAATTTGGCAAAATACATCCCAAATGTAAAGTAAATAGAACTCAAATTGTAGATTAATATATACATAAATTATTTAAAAATTTGAAACTATTCTATGAAAAACACTGGTGTAATGTCTCTGTTATTGTTTTGATCCTTTATGTATTACTTTATATTAACATGGAATATCTTACTCAAATTTGAAACTTTCGCTTTTTTTTTAAATCTCATAAAATCGAGATAAAATCTCATAAATCAAGTTTTGATACAAATTATATTTATTCATAAAATCAAGGTCTCATAAACCAGGCTTCATCTGTAGTACTAATTTTATATATTATTGATGATTTAATGTTATAAAAATAACTTGTCAGTAAATATGATTGCATTAAATATTTGTTAAAGTACATTATGCATTAATTAACAATTACAATAGACTCCTGATTAACTAAGATAGTTGAGAAATTAATTCCCCAGACAACTGCTTCCCCATATACTCTGCTGAATAATTAAAAAAAGTCAAAATTATGGACAATAAGTATTTAATAATAAAAAAATTATATATATAGACATATATTCAAATTTTACATTCATTTATTGAAAAAGAAAAGAAGAAATATGTTTATTTGCAGCAGAAAATTATTGCAATATTTATAATTTTAATATGATTCTAATTTTGGTTGCTAGTTATCTAAGATTTAATAAAAAAAAATGAATCTGGATGTTTAAAAATTTTTCAGATGTTGCATTTAAGATAAAGCTTCAATAATGAAATGCCATAAATGTAGACATTCTGCTTTTTTGTAATAGTAAAAATCAAAACATTCTAGTTCTAGGCAGGAAAAATAATTTACTTTAATTAAAGAAATATTTTCAACCAGAATCAGTTGGTCTATATCTAGCTTAAAAAAAATCTGTAAGCTAATGTAGACCAACTTATTTTGATTAAAAACATTTCTCTAATTGTAATAAAGTATTTTTTCTGCCTAGAACTAGACTGTTTTGACTTTTACTATTAAATGCTATTTTTTAGTTGCTGATTAACCAGAATTAATCTGCAATACTAATCTAATACTAGATAATCTGGATTATAATATATATCTTATTTATTTGAATTAAAATTTTCAAAATTTAATAAAAATTATTTTTATTTGTATAGATTTTCATTATATTTTCGAAAAAAGAATCATATTTTATAATTTGAAAATGACTTCACATATGATGCATTTTGTTGTTGGGCTGAAAAGTCGGAGTGAAGAAGTACGTTCAAAGACAGCAAGAGATTTACATCATTATGTCACAACTGAATTGAGAGAAATGTCTGTTGAAGATGTCACATCATTTATGGATGATTTCAATCATCATATATTTGAGATGGTATCTAGCTCTGACATAAGTGAAAAAAAAGGAGGAATATTAGCTATAGGTAATTTTATTATTAATTAATAAATATTTTCAGTTATTTTATATATGATTAGGATATATTGGGTTGTTCAGAAAGTAATTTTGTTTTTTTCTATGAGTGGAGTTAGTTGTGTTTTTAACTGGCCAATTTTATTCTAAGCCATATTGTCGTCATAAGTTTTGACAGCTGACATTTCAAGGTTTATTTATAAAAAAAATTTTTATATTCTGTGCAATTGTTTTTTTTTTCTTTGGTGTCATATCAAAAATGGAAAACAAAAAGGAGCATTTTTGGCATATTTTGCTTTTTTATTACTAAAAAGGTAAAAATTCTGTTCAAACAAGAAAAAAGTTAAGTGAAGTGTATGGAGATGTGGTGTTAACAGAACGCCAGCATCAAAACTGGTTTGCAAAATTTTGTTCTGACAATTTTGATAATAAAGATGCACCATATTCTGGAAGGCCAGTTGAAGCTGGTGAAGACAAAATAATGGCATTGATTGAAGCAAACTGCCAACTAACAACATGAGAAATGGCTATGAGATTGAATTTGTCAAATTTGACTATTCATGACTATATGAAACAACTTGGTTTCATTTCAAAGCTTGATATTTGGATTCCACACATTCTCAAAGAAAGAGATTTGATCCATTGCATTGACATCTGTGATTTGTTGCTCAAACGTCAAGAAAATGATCCATTTCTGAAGCGAATCATAACTGTCAATGAAAAATGGATTGTTTAGAACAGTGTTGAACACAAATGATTCATGGAGCAGAAGAAATGAGCCAGCTGAAAACACTTCAAAAGCCAATATTCATCAAATAAAGTGATGCTTTCTGTTTGGTGGGATTTCAAGGGAATTGTTTTTTTGTGCTTCCAGACAATTACACAATTAATTCAGAAGTGTACTGCCACCAATTGGATAAATTGAGTGATTCCACCAAATAGGAGAGGCCAGAATTGATTAACAGAAAAGGCATAGTATTTCACTATGATAACACCAGACCTCATACAAGGATGATGACTTGCTAGAAGCTGTTACAGCTTGGATGGGATGTGTTACCGCACTCACCATATTCACCAAATCTGGCACCCTCTGATTATCATGTGTTCTGGTCTGTACAAAATTCTTTAAATGGCAAAACATTTAGTTCAAATGAGAATGTCAAAAATAACTTGGTTCAGTGTTTTGCAAGTAAAGAACAGAAATTCTACGAGCATGGAATCATGTTACTACCAGAAAGATGGCAACATGTGTTGGATCAAAATAGTCAATATATAATTGAATAAAATATTTATATACTATAAAAATATTGTTGTTCATTTTCATGAAAAAACAAAATTACTTTCCGAACAACCCTATAATTTTATATTTTACGGAATAAAATAGTTATGAAATAAATTTAAGCTAATTAATCACAAGTACTAATTTGCAGTTGAGAAAATTGATAGATTTTTTTTATTTACAAACTAATGTTTTCAGTACAGTATACCATCCTCAGGTTCTACATTCAACTTTGGAGTTTGAATGTAGAACCTGAGGATGGTACACTGTACCAAAAACGTTAGTTTGTAAATAAAAAATCTATCAATTTTCTCAACTACGATTAGTGCTTGTGATTAATTAGCTTAGTTAAAGAGTTTAAGCAGGTAATTGGAATATGCATGTAATAAATTTAACATATTAACAAATAACCATTGAATATTTGATTTAAATTAATGAATACTATTAAGAGTTTGAACATATCACTTTATTTTATCATTTATCACTGCATTATATTATTTTCTTCTTTGTTTTATAGCTTCTGCAATTTTTATTTCTTTTTATTACTTTTTCTTCTTCCATTTAATACTTTTAATGATTATAGCATCTTATGATTAAAATAATGGAAATCATTCCCTCTTGCTAAATTTCTTTGTTTCTCTATTTTTTTTAATGATTTCTTGTAGTATTACTTATATATTCTTTATTTCTATCTAATATTTATCTAATCTATATCATGCCTCTATAATCTATATACTCCAAGTCTTTGGTCTGTGTCATAGTTATTTTTCTCATTCATTAATATGTTAAATAATGTAGTTGGGTTGTTGCTAGAAAGCTATTTTCTTTCTTAACTTAGATTCTATTTTCTTCTTCATTTTATATAACAACCTATCATATTTTATTAATGTATATTCATTTTTTTGTTCTTTTCTTGTGTCTGTTTCATATAGATAGTACTGTCTGATCATAATTTGCTGATAGTATTCAGATAATTTTCTTATATATAATACAGATATTCTAATGGCTAATATTCAAAATATCTAACAGTCAGTATAGCGATATACTGTATATATATATATATATATATATATAGGCAATTTCTGACTTATGTAGATTTGCACTTAAGTAGAATTATTTTTAGATAATGAGCTGGGCCTTCCTTTCAGAAAACTACATCCTTCCAGAAAAACTGGAGATTTGGGATTTCAAATAAAATCTGGATGCTCCAAGATAGTAACAACTACCATACATCTTATGTGCTTATTTTTTAATATAATTATTTTTAGTGTTACATCATTGTGTAATACATTAGTAATGTATAATGTATGTTCCAACATGTATATATTTTGACTTATATAACTTGAGGATTGCCTGTATATTCTTGAATTTATAAATATTAAATCACTACAAGAAAATTAACTTATACTAGACAGTAGTCTTTCTTACTGCTTACACAATAATTAAAATGAATTTATTAATAACGCAACCAAAGCAAAGATTAAACACAGTATTTAGTAGTAGTAGTTAGTAGTTAATTCAAGATTAATGATGATCTAGTGTTTCTCTAAAGCAGTCATTCCAAAACTTTTAGTATCTGTGTATTCCTTTTAAAATTCTAGTAGCATGAGTATCTCTCTCTCATGCAAATGTAATTTGGGGAAAGTTATAATATTTTATTCAAGCATGAATAATTATAAAGGTGTTTATTTTTTATCATTTGCATTATAATAAATTACAGATATGTGAAACCTTGTGAACTGAGATAAAAATATAAAAGTAAAAAAAGATAATCAAAATTAAAAATTTCTTATAACCTTTACAGTCTTTTTTTGTATTCTTGTGATATGGGTACTATACTTTGGGAAAAACTACCTTAAAGAATGTGCAATGCATCTACACTGTCAAAAATCAGTATACAAATAGTGACAATGCAGTTTTATTACAAGTGCGTTATTAATTTATAATAGAATTTATAATAATTAATTAGTTTTACCTTTTACATTGTTATTGTATGCCATTTAACAATTAGTATGAAAATATTTTTAATCTATTAGATCATTTCACTGTTCCATTTTTTTTAAATATATCTTACACTAAGCTTTTCAAGCAGGGAAAGAAAAACCACTTCGTTTTGAAACTAAATTCCTTTATTATATAATAAAGGAATTTAATTTGAAAACGAAGTGATTTTTTTTTTCCCCTGCTCGAAAAGCTTAGTGTAAGATATATATTGAAAATATTTGAATATTTCAACAACTGGTATGGTCATACCATATACTGGCTGAATATCAGTGCTAGGTATTCCCTGGTTTATATATATCTGACTTCTATAAATTCAGTTCTACATAAAATATTTTCCATAATTTTTTTTATTTTTTTTTGAGATATAGAGCATAAACATCTACTGTATTTTTAAGTTACAAAGTACAAATGTGTTAGTTTACAGCATTTAAAAGATCAACTGATATTTAGATATTAGATTTATTTGTGTTTTGTATATTTTTGTTGATTTTAAGTATCATATTATTGGTACAATATCATTCTAAGCAGCATTAACTCCCTTTCAGTTAGGAAAATATGCTGTTTTAATGTAGTATAGATGCAATCACCATAATCCATCTAATCATGGAAGTTTTTGATTCAGAATTTTTGTAAAAAGTTATTTTTCTGAATTTTTCATAATTCAGGTTACATAAAAAACTTTGATCCCAATTATTTATATAAACTTGTATTCATATTTGAATATGTGTAACCATGTTTATATTCTTGTTATAATATTAGATTACATTTTTCCCTCATATCCTGCAGTGTAGTGCAATGACATATGCCCTCCTAAACAATACTCAAAAATCAGACATTTAATATTTTGTGGGATCTGAAGAGTATTTTGTTATAAAGACATGAACTGATGTAGATTTCCTATAAACTTTTGCTGTATATTCATCACCTGTCATATTTACTATGATGTCTAAAAAATGGAATTCACTTACTGTTTCTTGTTATATTTTAAGAATTATCTCTAACTTGAGTACTAACTAAGCTATAAATTAGTACTCATTATGCTATATTATATACAGGTAGTTTTAGATTTATAAGTTCCTGGGTTTGAGTTTTTTTAATATGAAATATTAAAAAAAATTGAAAATACAAACATTAATTGTAATAAATAAATGCTAAACATTTATGAAAAGGCTTTTCACAATGCAACTGGATTTGTAGCATTAAACTTCTTCATCTGCATGAAATTGGAAAAATCAAAATGATGGATTGAGAAGTTGAAGTAGCACACCCTCTGACTGCCATAGTTTTACTGGCATATTATATAAATAATTTTTATTTCTGGATTGTACCTAAGGTAATAGTTCACATATATAAAAGTCAATAAGTAAGTCAATCCTATATAATCTTATCTATCAATAATGACGATGAACAAAATTTTTTTAACATATGTAATAATTCCTTCATTATTATAATTTTCTTGAATTTAGAAGTCATGTTTTGATTTCTTTAGATAAATAAATCATTGTTTAATCATAAACTATTGATTTTTTTTTTTACCTTTAATTAATTTCATTATGGTCAAATTTTATTATTAATAATGGGACTCATGTTTTTGACATTATGTGAAATTGATTCTTAGTTTACAAGTTCTAAATTTACAAGCTTACTCCAGGAATGAATTAACATTTAAAGTCAAGAACTACCTGTATTTATTTAATTTATTTATTCTTAATGATTCTTCATAGTAGTATTAATACATAACATAAATATATGGTAGTAGTAAAATATAGTAAATAAATATAGTAGTACATAATAAATATACATAAAAAATATCTGAATGCCACCATACTTTAATAAGGGATATATGTTATCTTATAACATAATTCATATTATGTATTCTGTGGTAATTATTATCTCTAGAAGACTGGGGTCCCTATAGGTGGACCATTAGCTGGTATGATGGCTGAGTTTGTGATAAGATTTAAAGAGTCTTCTGTCTTGGAATGTTTTAAATCTGAGATCAAACTGTACCTACATTACGTAGATGATGTATGTGTTGTGTGGAAAGATATGAAATCTAAAGAAATGTTGGCCAATGCTCTTACTGATGATACCTTGGGACTTAGAATTAAGATAGAGCAGGTATCTACTAATGCATTCCACTTCCTAGATGAACAGATAAACACAGAAGGTGGGGAATATGTTACGAAAAATCTATAAGAAGCCTACATATAAGTTAGTTTTGATCCCATCCTGGTCAAATGACCTCCTACCACTATAAGCTGGCTATCTTTAGGTCCCTATTTAGTAGAGTTTGCACCCATATTACTAAGTGGTGTGATAAACAATCTGAAATACAATACATATTAGACCAGTGATGGCGAACCTATGACACGCATGTCAGTGCTGACACGCGAGCTCATTTTTGGTGACACGCATCTTCAAAGACAAAAAATTTCATAATTCCAATATTTGTCTTTCATACCTGCCAGAGTTGGTTATTAATAATAATATTATTACTTACGTTAATAATAATTAATAATTTAATTCTGAAACCAGACGTCATTTACAATTACAATAATATTGCGTAACAAATATACATATTAAAAACATTTAAATACATTTTGCTTCAATATTTATATTAATATTAAAATGCCAAATTCTGGAAACATGTACGTCGGGTATGCATAGAGTGCGCTCGGCTACATTCGGCAAACAGACATACTTGATTGCCATGTTATGAGTTGGAAGAAAAAGATGTACAGTGCAACAGTACCATACGAGACATTCTTTGTGTCGTAAAGAAATGTTTGGTATGTTTGAATCATATGATAACATACAGTAATCAGTGCAACAACATTGCAGGAGTTATTAGGTAAGAAACCTATCAACTTTTTATAAAAACGCCGTGATTTATATTAATTTTTTTTTGTGATGTGTGACAGGCCACGAAAATTATGTTTCGAATTTTCAAAATTTTGACACCCCGAGCTCAAAAGGTTTGCCATCGCTGTATTAGACCAAGGCATGAAATATGGTTATACTTACAAAACTATGATGGGTTTATGGAATAAAATCTCCAGAGCCTTGTTAGACCCATGCCCTAAGCCACTGAATACACAGATTACATGTGACACCCCTAGATTTATTGATGTGGTCTATGATAAGATCCTTAATAAATTATGTGATAAGATGATAGCTTCTTCTGACTGTAAGATTGCATGGAGAAGAGGAAATACATTATACGAATGCTTGAGAAATGCAAAAGACCATATACCGGGTAATAGAGAAGCTGGTATTTATGAGATCCCTATCTTTAATAAAGATGAAGGCTGCCTACAATACTACCTTGGAAGTATTGCTAGGAATATCAGAAAATGTCTTAATGAACATAAAGTTGATATAATGGCTGGTAGGTTAACTATGGCCTTGGTCACCAAGTTCTATGAACAAAATATTGATATAGATTGGGGTAATGCTAAAGTTATAAAGGCTATTTATGATGGGAGAGGCTTAATCACACATGAAGCTATAGAGTTGATCAAACACTCATTATACAAAAATCTAATTAATGATAATACTCCAGATGATTTGCCACCATCATGGATATGGGTGGCTAAAAATAGACTATAATAGTGTTGACGTAGTGTATCCTGACTATGTATTTCTTTATGCTAATGAGTTGTGGTGTTTAGACATGTTGGGTCCTCATGATCCTGGATTCTATGTAATGCCATACTTATGTTGTTCGTCTGTATTTATTTGATATATGTATTTATTTATATAACCTTTATTATTTTCTGAATTTATTGTTACCTTAGGTTATATTTTTCTTTATAATTTTTATGTTAATTTCTGTTATGTTACTACATTTGTTGTTAGTATAGACTGATGTATTCTATTTTTCAAAATTGTTATTATGAATTGTATTTTATTCCATGGTTATATATTCAAAATTTTTTAATATGAAATGTATTCTATTAATATTTGAAAAATTAATAGTAACGTCGGAAGAATATTAGAATACTGTTGATAGCTAATGTTGTACTGAGGATGGACTTTAATCAGGTCCGAAAAACGTTATAAGTGATTAAAAGTCTGCTTATATCTTGCTTGTAGTACTTTTTTAAATTAGTATAGACATTTAAAGCGACTGATTTTGGTTATATGTGGTTATAAATATACGGATTTTATTTTTCTTAATATTAATATCTTTGAATTTTGCAGTAAATTTAATTGGAGTTGATGTGGGAAATACAAGTACTCGAATTAGTCGATTTGCTAATTATCTTCGCAACTTGCTTCCATCTGCTGATACTACTGTTATGGAACTTGCATCTTGTGCAGTGGGAAGACTGGCATTAGCAAGTGGAACTTATACAGCAGAATATGTTGATTTTGAAGTAAAAAGAGCTTTTGAATGGCTAAGTGGAGACAGAAATGAAGGAAAAAGACATGCTGCTGTATGTATTGGTAGAAAATATAAAATGAATTATTTCTTAATGATTATAATATTTTGAATGCTTAAAATATGAAGAAATACATTCATCATATTTTTTTTAATATTCAATGAAATCAATAGTCAGTGTATATTCAAATACTGTTAGTCCTTGTTTAATATCAAGATTAAGTTTCTGAAAATCATGACTTTAACTGAAACAACATTAACTAAAACTAAAAACCCCATAGATCTAGTATTATAAATCAGAGTTAAGTTACTAAAATGCTTTGATATTAGAAAGGCTAATATTTGGTAATTTTTGTCTTCTAAATATTATTGTATTATTCAGTAACAAAATGAAACTAAATCATGATTTAATTGCTTAAATGTTATATAGCAGTTATATTCATGCATTATGGATAAAGGAAATTATTTTCTAATAAAAGATAACTTAGAATTCACAAGTATTATGTCCCTGAATAATTTTTTAATTCCACTTCTCAATTATTTGCTAATTACTAAATAGTGAGCTATTCCAAGCCATACCACATGTTGCCTATATCTCTGGAGGTCAGCTGGACTGTATAAGACAAGAATCAATAAGTCAGGAATAAACCCCTCATATAAATTTTCTAAGGAGTGGAATCCTAATTTGATCCAGTTCTGTGATTTGAAAGTTTAAGCACTTCCTCATGACTAATCCAGCAGATTAGCTATGTGGCACATCATGTATAGTATAGTTTAATACAATGTTCATAAACAATATTGTATTCTCAAGTTCTTATATAAAACATAGGTTTTTTTGATTTTCTATAATTATCATTATAAGTTTCCATTTTACTTTTGTCTCTTATCTAAGGAAATATAAGAAAGCAAGATTTCATTCCTTTCTGCTGTTTTAAAGGCTTTAATTTTTAATTAATTAATTTAAGTTTTGTTTTCAACATATAAAAGCAAAATAACATTAACTGAAGTGAAATTAAATGAGGACTGACTGTACATAAATTTTATTAGAAAATTATTTTATTTATTATCAACTCTCTTATTTTTATTCTCATACTATAATCATAATGTGTTTCATTATCAGGTTCTTGTTTTAAGAGAGCTAGCTGTTTCAACACCAACATTTTTCTTCCAACAAGTACAGCAATTTTTTGATTGCATTTTCAATGCTGTAAGAGATCCCAAAGTAAGTTTGATAATGATAAAAAATATATATAACTTTTTATTCTATTTAAAATTAAAGCTGATATATTTTAAATATAAATTCAAAATGATTTCTTTTTCAGAATATGAAAAAAATAATTTATTAAAATTCTTTAAATTCAAAAATAGGTATTGTTTATACTTGTTTATAAGCAGAGAAATTTTGGAAGAAATATAATTTTTTATAAATAGAGAATTGACTTATATAAAGGTCAATTAAAAATTTAGAAATTTTTTGGAGATTTATATGATCATCTGCTTGGTTGTATCATATCCATACTGTGTCTTCCCATCACCTGCATGATATGCCATATTTATTTGTAACAGAGTTTATTGCATTGCTGATTAGTTATTAAAAATATATGGGATATGAATGACTGCTCATAAATTAATATATTTGTATAGGTTTAAATGTTGGGCACAAACTGAATTGAAAATATATAAATTGGTGATTATATTTCATCCTCTTCATATTAGGCAATGTTTTCTTCAGCAATTGCAGAATCTGTCATAAGTAATAGATGCTGGATTCTTGACACATGAAAAAGTTCAGGTCACTGGGTTATAAGCAATGGCACCGAGACGGGGAAGTCGGGACAAATTCTTAGGGCTTGGGCTACTTCCTAACAATAAGAATTTTTCTACTTTTTTTAATTAAGTAACAGCACACTATAAGATATATAGAATTAAAATTGTATTATAAAAATGTAAGATAAAGAAAAATCTTTGTATTCTAAACAGTTAAAAATAAGAATTATTATGATAATTAGACATAAGCATTTCATTGAAACAGAGAAGGAACTGACAGACCAACAGGTCTCACAACAAATTTTTAGAGGAATGAGATAAATACAGTGGATTACGTTTATAATGAAATGATTGGGACTAGAAAATTTTTTCATTATAACAGATATGGAATTAAAAATTTTAAAAAAAGTTGGGGTCATTTCCCAAATTTAGTTCCATGAGGCTATGACATTATTCTTCGAAAAAATTGATATTTTAAAGATTTTCTTCGAAAATATAATTAAAAAATAAAATTTGTCAAACCTGAATTTCAAATTGAGGTTGTCTCAAATTGCATATAGTATACTTTTTAAAAAGAATTTAAACTGAATGAAATTTTGAATAATCTATGTACAAAATATGCAGTATGTATGGTTTTGATATCTTACAAAGGAGAAAAGAGAAAAAAAAAATATATATATATATATATAGGGGTCCCAAAACCTATTTCGTACCAGGGACCAGGATTTCTCTCAGTCCCCCTAGTTATAAGTCAGAAATATCTTATATTTATTGACTGACCATCCCATTATTCATTACAGCAGAGTATTAAACAAAACACTAAAGCCAAAGAAATCAGAAATAAAATAGATACTGAAGGTATGTCAGATCATTATGCATGGACTTGTATGCATGTAAATTGCATTGATCATTCACAGAGCTTACCAATTATATCATAGTCATAAGTTGAGGACAATCTTTATCTATTTTTTCCTGATAATTATTATTAAAAATATAGGTATATACTAGGTGTCCCTGAATTATGGGGTCAAAATGATACAAATGGCAGAAGAACCTAAGATAAATATTCTGAGATGTGGAACCTATGGGTAGAGATGCTTATTTAAGGCTTTATGATATCTTGAAGTTCCAAATGATATGACCCAAGCAGGGTGCGTGTCAACTTTGTGACAAAAATTGTAAAAATATTTCTATTTTATCAATAAATATATTTATAAATGCTATCATAAAATGTTAGTATTTATAAATAAATGTTTTTTATAATAAATGTTCAATTAACATGAAAAATATTAACATCACACCATCTTCCAATCTGATTAATTAATTACACTGACGGAAAAAAAAATCCCAACACCAAGAAAGACTTGTGTTAGATAAACAAAATTTGGTAGGCGTGTTTATACATCTGAAAGATGAGCTGCTATACATGAAATAAATATTAAAATTACAAATTTTTATGTTAATATTGGACATGAATAAGTAAAGAGTACAATAATAATTCTATAAGTTTATTATTTTTGTTTTTTTTTTTTATTTTCATTATCAATATTAAAGCAATTGTGTAAAGTGATGATCATTGACTGTGACACATGCAATTGCATTTAATAATTATACAAAATTTTAATTAATTACATTTTACTTTTTCAATTGAACTATGAAAATGATGTGAAAACTATAAAAAAAACATTAATAACTTTTTTGCATCCTGCAACACCCATCATGTCATTTTCCAACCTAATTAATTAATTATGCATTTTTTTCATGTTAATTGGACATTTTTCATAAAAATGCTTATTTATAAATGCTGACATTTCATGTAATAAATTACTGGTATTGATAAATTAGAAATAATTTATAACTTTTGTTGTTGAGTTGATGCATATCTATGCTTGGGTCATATTACCTGAGCTTTAGTCATCTTTGATCATAGGTTCCCAACTCAAAATACATATCTCAGACTCTTATACTAACTGTATCTCTTTGATCCTGTAATTCAAGGACACCCTTAAATGAATATTCATATTTAAATATATATATATATACAGGCAGTATTCAAATAAGATTGGAAATGTGTAGAATGATCTATGTTAAAAATAAATATGATGGTTGCTATTATATATCTCAATTAATCTATTTTATTAAATGCAAATGCAGTAGTATTCAATATTTATAATCAAACAGCTTGTACAATTTCTGATAGTTTTGATTTTTATGAATATTAGCAAATATGGGGATGATGATTTAACACCTGATTTCCAACATCAGATTTTCACTTCTCACAATTCCATGTGTTGGTCAGTCTTTCATTCCTGTTGAAAACTAGTTACATTCCATGATACGAAAACTATAAAAAAAAAAAACAGAAGATTATTTAAAGTATTTTATTTAAGTGTACAACTGAAGTTGATATAAGAGTATATCGAAAACGTTCTTGTTATAGGAATAAAGTTCTGTTTTATTTATTTACTGCTGTTAGTGCTTTATTGTTCTATTACCGTTTATAACAGAAGATAAGCAGTGTGTTTAAGTTTGAATTTGAAAGATTATTTAAATTTTGTTGCAACAAAATTTTTGTGCATTTCAGTTTTGAATGGTTATCTTTTAATTCTCTTTGTTAATAATAATAATTTTGAGATTTGAAAATGATGAAAAATTTAATTTTAAATTTAAATACCAGGCAATACATAAAATTTATTAGCTCCAGGCAATGCATAGATTGCCTGGCTAGCACCATAGAAGGCCCGTTGCTAGATTTAGCCCGGTCAGGAGTAGATCTATCGGCAAAGTCCGATAACGATAATAATAATAATAATAATAATAAAAAAAAAAATTACTTCTAAATTAATATAACTGTCTGGAGAATTAATCCGCTCGTTGGCCTCGGTGGTCTAGCACAGTGATTCTCAACGTGGGTGATATCGCCCCCCAGGGGGCGTTCTCATTCTCGAAGGGGGCACTGGAACAAAAAGGGGCGATCAGGGGGTGATAGACAACCAAAAATTGTACACAGTAGTTTGTGCTTCTTAAGTATTTCTTTTGATCAGCCATTTAATAAACCTAAATTTTTGCTGCATTTATGTCCTGAGTTTTATATCAATATTTTGTAATGAAGGAAGATATTCATCAGTGTTTATTCAATGTCATTTAAATAATCATAGGTATACAAATATTAAGCAGTCTTTTGGGGTAAAATAGCTTTATAGCTTATTTACCAGTTCAAAATGACTTTGTCATGTGTTTCACTATAATGAGACAAAAGTTATGACATTATAGTTATTTATAAAAATAAAAGCATTTAATAATTTAAATAGTTTTAGTACATTTTAATATAAAATTGAAAGAAACGAGCTGATGTACAGTATATACTAATGGTTAAATTAATTTATCTTTCTAATATAATAGTTTAATTAAATCATTATTATAAAAATATATGCTTACCTTGTTTAATAGTCTGTAACTGGCGCAAATCATTTAATGGAAAATTGATGTATTTTTCTGATATTGTACATAATGCATTGCAAACATTTGTAATAATTCTTGATGTCGTTGGCTGGCTAATATGGACAACATCTCCTATAACAGATTGAAAACTACCACTGCTAAAAAATCTCAATGCACATAATACTTGTGTTTCCACATTTATGGCATACGAACGTTTTGTTTTTCTCTGTATATAAGGTGAAAGTTCTTCGATCAGTTTAAAAAGTGCATCATTAGATAATTGATAAAAACGAATAACTTCGGTAACTAAAATATCATTAATACTGAGTCTAGGTAATCGATATATTCGAATATGTCTTCTAGTGGTATGACGTTGGGACGTTAGACCAAAGGTCCCTGGTTTGATCCCGGGCCGAGGCGGAATTTTTTTCTTCAGATTAATTAGTTAAAATTCTAGTTTAATTATTAATTAATAGTTTCGGATAAATTAGTTAAAAATCCTAGTTCAATTATTAATTAATAGATACACTACTTATTGATTTAATAAAATAATAAATATTCTAATTATGAGATGGCGCTAAAATTAGTCTAAATTCGTTCAAATCATTAAAATTACTGTTAAAGTTTCAAGGGATATAATTTGGTTCAATTTATTAAAATTTCATTAAGAATCAAGGGATTAAATATGGCAAGATTAATTTGGATTAAATTTTATCCTGAACAAATACCTCAATCAACTTATATCAGTGAAAACTTTTCTGACAATATTATATTCTGTAATAATAATAGACTACAAGTTGTTAGGAAATGGGACTGAATGTGACACAACATAAATATGACCTGCTCTCTATCTGGCTCTCTCCATGTTGCATCACAGTATTTCACTCCAGTGAGCTTGATTTTTTTACCTTGGCATGCCCAAGTTTATTCTGATGATGAACTGGATTTGAAAATTTTTAAAATTATATAAAAAATTATTTATTTCAATAAATATCAAATTATTCTAACTTGAAATTTGAAAGTTGACTAATATACAACTCTTGATTTTTTTTACTAATTTGAACTGAATTGGTAGGCTTAGTGCTTATTTATAATCTAGTTCAACTCTTAAAAACATTTCAATCATTTTTTTTAATTTAATATTTAATGATAGAATTGAACTTAGAATATAATATTGCAAAAGTTGCATCTTTTGTAATATGTTTCACTTTGTGAGGAACAGGTGCCACTTCATTTTTAAAAATTATTTTAAAATTTTAGAGATTATTTGTTTATAGAAATTTTTATTTTTTATAAAAATAATTAAAAATACCATTATTTTTAATATGAAAGCATAATTATCTGAGTTATAAATAATTTATACAAAAATTCTATAAGATGTTTCTAATAATCTCATTTCTTTCCTATAAATTATTTCAAGCATTATTTTTTTAATATTAAATTCATTTCATTGTTCTTCAGAGATAGTGTATCTATATTTTATCTGTTATAGGATTAATAACTTTTGCATACTTTATATTATTTCTAATGAAAATTGCATAACTGATATTTTATATAGTATTGTAACTTTTCAGTTCCCATAAAATAATTATCCAAAAATATAATTCTTAGATGATGATTAGTTTAATCTTGGATAATTATCCAAGAATATATTCTGTCTGTGTTTTTACTTGGCTTTTTTGGCTTAATTGGTACAGAAACAGTATGGATAGAGAGAGGGGGGATGAGAACCTGGAGAATCGTGATATTTTTGGAAATTTATCAGTAATTAATGTTTAATTAACTTCTGTTAACCTTATGTAATAATGTCGATATTGCATCTTGTATAAATTTATCATGTTTTTCTCGTTATTGTCTCAGTTTAACTAGTTTTTCAATGGTTATCTTTTAATGGTTCAATAAATATCAAATTATTCTAACTTGAAATTTGAAAGTTGACTAATATACAACTCTTGATTTTTTTTACTAATTTGAACTGAATTGGTAGGCTTAGTGCTTATTTATAATCTAGTTCAACTCTTAAAAACATTTCAATCATTTTTTTTAATTTAATATTTAATGATAGAATTGAACTTAGAATATAATATTGCAAAAGTTGCATCTTTTGTAATATGTTTCACTTTGTGAGGAACAGGTGCCACTTCATTTTTAAAAATTATTTTAAAATTTTAGAGATTATTTGTTTATAGAAATTTTTATTTTTTATAAAAATAATTAAAAATACCATTATTTTTAATATGAAAGCATAATTATCTGAGTTATAAATAATTTATACAAAAATTCTATAAGATGTTTCTAATAATCTCATTTCTTTCCTATAAATTATTTCAAGCATTATTTTTTTAATATTAAATTCATTTCATTGTTCTTCAGAGATAGTGTATCTATATTTTATCTGTTATAGGATTAATAACTTTTGCATACTTTATATTATTTCTAATGAAAATTGCATAACTGATATTTTATATAGTATTGTAACTTTTCAGTTCCCATAAAATAATTATCCAAAAATATAATTCTTAGATGATGATTAGTTTAATCTTGGATAATTATCCAAGAATATATTCTGTCTGTGTTTTTTACTTGGCTTTTTTGGCTTAATTGGTACAGAAACAGTATAGAGAGAGGGGGGATGAGAACCTGGAGAATCGTGATATTTTTGGAAATTTATCAGTAATTAATGTTTAATTAACTTCTGTTAACCTTATGTAATAATGTCGATATTGCATCTTGTATAAATTTATCATGTTTTTCTCGTTATTGTCTCAGTTTAACTAGTTTTTCAATGGTTATCTTTTAATGGTTCAATAAATATCAAATTATTCTAACTTGAAATTTGAAAGTTGACTAATATACAATTCTTGATGATAAAATAAATGTTCTAATTACGAGCATAAAGGGACAGTTTGAAAATATGAGAATATATGAAGTGCATATATACAGGAGTTCCTCAAGTGACAAACATTCAAATTACAAATATCTGCACTTGCAAATGTAAAATTTTATTTTCAAATTTCAGAAAATTCCAAAAAAATCTATAAAATTTTAAAGATTAGGGTAGCAGAATGCTCTAGCAACCAATGTAATGTAAAATTACAGAGTTAGCTATTTAAAGCAATATTTCAAGATGACAGCAATTAACCAAAGCATCTTCACTTTACAGTTTGAATTTTTTATTCAAATCTATAAAATAAGAAAGTTCTAATTGATCCAATTGTGAAATATATTCAAAATGCAGTATGTAAAGTTTTAGTACTTTCAGGGATCAAATAACAGCAATATCTGAATTACAAACAACCTGAATTATAAACAAAACTAACTTGCAAATTAAGTTTGTAAGATGAGGATTGTTTATTTGTTATTTTTTTAACATTTTTTTTATTTATTATTATTTTATTTTAAATTTTGAAATCTAATATAATATTTGTTTTATTATATTATTTATGTATAAC
>AYEL01034771.1:0-18534 GCA_000484575.1 Olivierus martensii
TATGCTATATATAATATAAAATTAATAATAATTTAAATATATATAAATTTATTTATATTTATTTATAATCACTTCATTTATGCGAATTCATTTTTAAAAAATTTTGCAAAATATCTGTTGACGACGCCGAAAGTTGTTGGGAATCCGACAACAGATCGGACGATTCGAGAAATCGCTTCACATTTACACATACACGGTCAGATTGCTCCGTGCCTTAAAATCATTTGTAAATCTGGCGACCAGTCTGAACGATAAATCGTTCCGTGTGTGGAGTTTGACGACGGATCTGAGGATAGATCGCATCGTGTGTGTGATAATGACCGATCGGTCTCACGACAAATCACTTCGTGTGTGGCGGCCTTTACAGTGAATGCAGTGCTTCTCATTATTTAAGTCCATGTTGATTTTGATTTCAATTACAAAAAAATTTCCAAGGAATTTCTCTAATTATACGTATAATTTCAAAAGGGATTTTATTTTGTCTGCATTTTGAATTTGGTGTTTAAAATGAAAAGTAATTTTTTGATGTTTAATGTTTTGGTGTTATAAAAAATTTAAAATTAAAATCAAACTCTTGTTATTTGTAACTCATTATTTTGCATAATTTTCGTGTTTATGAATGTTATTTTTGTAGCGCCCGTATGAATGAAAATAGTACTGATCGAAAGATGACGAAGAGTAGAGAAAACTTTCCAAAAGTTTTGCACTTCTATCTGTTGCAGACTTTAAGAAAATGAACGATAAAATTATAGTATTTCTCCACATGCAGTACTTAAACTGGTGCGCGTCGCCAATTTGAACACCGATCTTCAAAAAAAAATTAATCATTAAAGAATTAAAGATTAGCCTCTCACAGACTGATGATTAAAATACGAATCAACAATTCCGTTGTGCTAAAGATTCATTCAAAAAACTAATATATCTCGGATATCAAAACAAGTTTTAAAAATGGCGGCGCGTACAGGTTTAGACACTGTACGTGGAGAAACTTTATAAATTCATCGTTCATTTTCTCGAAGCCTGCACCATATAGAAACGCAGTCCTTTTGGAAAATTTTCTCTATTCGTCGTTATCTTTCGATTGGTACTATTTTCATTCATATGACGTTAATGTAAATTTGTACTTTATTTTTCTTTTCAAATTATAATTTACTTTATATAATATTTTTTTATATATAGATGCAATCTTTATGAAATAAAAAGTGCGAGAACATAAAAATAATAGGCTTCTAACATGATTTTTCATAAGGTTTATTATTATTATTTTTGGTGATTTCTTAGGTCTGAAATCGATCTTCTATTTTCCCATAGATACAGTAGCCTATATTTTTACATGCTTTTTCAGAAGCATATCTATCGTGTAAAAACAGAATTAAGTATATATCTATTTCCTAAAGATAAAATTCACCGTCAAACATGTATAAAGGCTATAAAAAGAAAAAACTGGGAACCCAGTGAGGGTTCTCAAAACATTTTCAAACAGGTAAGAAAGTTTGAAGAGAATAGTATATATTAGTCTATAATAAAAGTCTTATGATTATTTTGAGAAAAGCACTGATTTCCATGTTATTAAACTATGTATTTCTTGTAAATATAGTAGGTTAAAATATCAATATAGATTTCGATATACAATTCTAGGACATTTAAAAAATAAATTTATAAAAAATATATATTTTATATTTTTAGTGATTTATCCATGTATCCCTCAAATGTCTTCTTATTAAAGAAATACTGTTGCAAAGAATTTAGATCAGTACTGATGCAGATATTACTTTTGAATGGGCATTTTTATTAATATTCATTGAGAATTTATCATTCCATTATGAATTTAATGATTTGTTATATTTCATACTTCTTAATTCTTTAAAACCAATAGCTTTACAAACTCAAATCTTTTTAAAGTATTAATAATTATTACATTTGTTTTTCTTATGATATTTTAATATACCACAAAAATATCAGAATTAATTGAATAGTGAAAATTATTTAAATTGGTTGTTTTTGAAACCAGTAAGTACTACATTATTCTTTTTTTTAATTTGTTTATTGATTAGACTTATTATATCATGAAATGCAAAGAATATTTTTACTTTTGATTAATTTGTGTGATCCTTTGTTAATTTGTTGATATAAGTAAACGCTGTCGTATTAAAGATCTTCCTGATTCACCATTAAGCGCATTTATGTTTTGCCTACCAAAGAAGGAGAGGGCGGGGTTTTGTTTGTAAACATGCGCCAACCCTATTAACTTTGATCTGTATGTAACTAATCTGTGGTCTAAATCGAGTGTAAGGACTGCCAGATTAGAATTTAGCGCTTTAAGATCGTCAGCGTAAGCAATTATTTCAGATTTGGTAAATTGAAGATAGGATTCGTGTATAGGACAAATAGCGGAGCACTCGAAGCAGAACCCTGCAAAAGTCCGTTTGTTGGAAAGAAAATATCTTGAAGTAGTATTATTTATCTTCACTATATATTTACGTGAAGCGAGAAAACTGATAATCCAGTTTATAAACACACGATCTATATTGTAAACGGATTCGAGTCTATTTTTAAGAATTGTGATATTTATTGTATCAAAAGCGGCTGTGATGTCTAAATATGCGGTATTGATCGGTAAACTTCTGTCAAAATTGGAATATATTTTATCAAGAAATCAGATTCGTTGTTGTAGATCGGTTTTTAATCGCGTAATGTTGGTTATTACTGATAGAGCCCTTAGTATAATATTGCGTATAAATTAGGATAATTTTTTCAAAAATACGAAACAAACAATTAGTTTCGTATTTTTATAATATATAATATTATAAAAATATGTCGTCGTTTAATACTGTATACAGTGGCGGATTAAGACTGATTGAGGCCCCGGACGCAGAAGAAAACATTGGGCCCCTTAAAAAAAAGAGAGGATCAAGCGAAAAATACATATTGACCATATTTTTAAATAAATAAAACATTATGTACTATTTATATTTTGTGTAGCAAAAGGTGAAATAGATTACTACATACTTTCCACAGTGTTGCCAGTGTAGTATTTGTATTCGGCATAATGTAATTGTTTGTCATTATATTTAAGCTTTGGTTGTTAATGAAAATAAGCGAATATAAACATACTATCAGGTTTACTATTGATTAAAAACTTGTACGTAATTATAATTGCATTAGAAAAATGTGTAAAGTTGGAGTTTTGCGGGTCCCCAGAAGTAGGGGCCCCGGGGATCGCGCCCGGTGCGCACTTCGTTAAATCCGCCTCTGACTATATATTAAACAAGGAAAATATAACACTCAAGGAAGGACTGACTCAAAGAAACTGAACTGAAATTAACCTTCTGTAGTTTTAGAAACCACAGAAGTTGGGAATGTCCTGATTCGAATAACAAAAACTAAATACTTGCACCATCTAAAGAAATTTGCAAGAATAAAAGTGGTGAGGTAAATGGGTAACAGTAATAATTACGTTATTTTAAATAGTGTATAGTAATCTAATTTAAAAATAAGCTAAAATATACATTTTTTTCAAATTAAATACATTTGAAAAAATTAATTACATAAAATAAAATAAAATTTTAATGTGAGCATTTAGTTCATGATCATTTTGGGCCCCCCTCAATCGTGGGGCCCGGGTGCATTGCAACAACTCACCCCCCAGATGACCGGCCCTGATACTACTTAGTACTTATGTTGTGTTTTACGTAATTAATTACATTATATTGTATACTAGATACTCTATAAAGATTAATATTAAATTAAATTATTAATAACAATATATATTTTGATTATTTTTATTACCCGAAAATTAGCCACTATTGTCTTTAAAAAATATAAGGGCGCTATAAAAGAAGTTTGCAGCAGGGCACCGATTACCCTAGGGTCGAACTGCCCATCACAGGCTGGCCAACACCCATGATGAGGTCAACCGGATGGTTGACGGATAGGGTTCAACGGACCGGGTCCGGACCCCTCCTAAAAAACTGGAAATGTGGGACCTTGGTCGGCCGGATTGGCCGCGTGGAAACGCTTCGGCCTTCCACTCTGGAGGACCCGGGTTCGAATCTCGGGTCCCACCCCTTGAAAATATTTATCATGGGGTCCGGGCCCGGCCCGTCGATCCCCGTCCTCCACAATCCGGCTGACCCCTCCGCAGGGGTGGGCAGCCTGTGGAAGGGCTTGTTTCGCCCCGCCACTTAGTACTCTTACTGAGTGGAAAGTGGCGTCATCTGTTGAATAAAAAAAAATCCCAAGGTTGAACGAATTACTTGTAGAAAGGTTCCAGTCGGGCTTAAACAAAACTGATGTACGCAACGCATCATGGTTGTGACCTCATAAGTCGCAATTGCTGCATCCTCACATGTCGCATCTGTTTTTTTGTAAATTAAAAATGCCGCGATGTGCAGTTTACAAGAGCAAAAATTCGGATAAATATGCAAAAGGAACATAAAAAAATTTCTTAAATCGTTTTTTAAATTTCCAAAAGATAGAAAACAAAGAAATATTTGGAACATACTCTGTAAAAGAGGTAATATAAATTACGATACTATGAGAATTTGTGAAGACCATTTTAAGATCAGTGATTTCGAAAATTATCAACAGTGGAAATTTGGTGGATTTAAGCTAATTTTAAAATTAAAAGCCACACCTCGAATCAAAGCATCCGAAAAAGAATCCAATCGATCTATCAGATGGAGCGGAGAAAAATTAAAAAAGAAACATATTTGAGAACATTTGAAAAAGCAGATAATTTTATTTTAAATTAAAAATAATAAACAATTTGATTGATTACTTAGTACTACAAGTTAGAAAAAAGTAAAATTAAATTATTAAATAATATAAATGAAAATTTCATTTAAATTTTCAAAAATTTGTAAACAGTAATTGTTTCTAAAAGTAAAATTCAAATTTTATTTTTTATTTAGAACATATCAATATCCACGGATTTCTATACATAGATGGCCTGACCGTTGTTTAAAAGTTTGCAATATACAGGGTGATTCAAAAAGAGTGTGACAAAATTTACAGACTTGTAGAGGATAAAATTCTGAGTAAAAAAGTCTAGTTGGGTTTTTTGATTTGAGGCTCCGTTTAAAAGATATAATCATTTAAAGCTAGCCAATCACCATTGAGTACACAGTGTCACGACGCGTCGCATTGTGAAGACGCGTCGCTCGCCTTCTGTGTCAATCGGTCTGAAAGAAATGCCAGCGCATCAACGCTTCCAGTACAAATTACATTAATGTACCTTCTTCCACCAATAGACTCAACCGGTTGTGAAGAAAATGCATTATTAAATCCATATGCGCATCATTTAAAAACCATTCGGGAATTAAATCAGAAAATAGCAAAATTAGAAAACGAAATTACTAATTAAAAAAAATTAATATAAGTAAACATATAATTTAAAATAATAATAAAATTACTGTATTTTTATTACAATAAAATGGCCAGTTGCCCGCGAGGTTACATATCCGCTTACTCTCACTTGTCAGATGAGCCTGGGATCGAACGCGGATCGGTCTTCAATTTATCAGTTGGGGTATGGAACTGGGCGTTTTTAACCTCTCAACCGGTCGACCTCTCTCGGGGGCTTGGGCGACTCCTAGGGGCAACGTATTTTCCGCTCATACGTCTTGACGCGCATCATAGAACCAATCCATATTAGGACTAATAGCCAATATTAAACCCTTCAATGATTACAAAAAAGACTGTGTCCCTCTTCCAACCTGTGCGGTGCAAATAAAACGTAACGAAAACCTAAAATTTTATAATCGAATCTGAAATGAAAAATATATTTATTGCAATTATGTGACATAATTCTTTAATTTTCTTATTTGGTAATCATACTTTTTGAATAATATGATCAGAAGAATATTTTATTTTATTTTTCTTTTTTGTGTTTCACTGATTCTTTGCCTCCATAAAAGAGAGAAATCAATCCAAACTACATTTTACCATTATAAAAATAGGCATTTTGTTGCTACCTCAACGACTTGTGACATCATTACGTTTAGCCAATGGCATGAGACTTTCGAATGTGGAACTTTTCTACAAGTAATTTGTTCACCCTTGGCTAATCCAGCCGACGAAACTTTTCAGGAAATCCCAGCCTGGGACGCGAACACAAGTCCTCTTGCGTGGCACGCCAACGCATTATCACTCGGCCATCCGACCAATATATTAACTATACAATCATATATAAAAAGTTTTGTTCGATTCTGACAACTCCTTTTTGGTGCGTCACTTTTTTTGACAATAAGTGTACATCCATGCATAATACACAGTGATTGTAGCCGGATGGCCGCGTAATAACGCGATAGCGTGCTATGCAAGAGGAGTCGAGTTCGCCTCCTGGATTTGGCATCACACGAAAATTTTTTTCGGGGTTCCGGTCCTTCACCATCCGGCTCCCTCCACGAGTGTGAGTGCAGCTCGTGGTTGCAACTGGCCCCCCTTAGTAATTTCATTCATTGGAAAGGGACGTAAAATAATAATAATAAAAAAAATTCAGTGATTTAGATGACAATAATAATAAAATTTATTTTTTAAATATCTTTTTCGATTGTTTTTATATAACTTATAAATTGCATTAAAATATGTATCAAAATATTGGTAATATTGTATACGAAAGATATATAAAAATTGGAAGTGTATTATCTACAGAATTCTAGCATCAGTGACACTTGACGGGAATAAGAATAACTAGAGAAATGTAGTATATAATCTTCAAATAAGAAGAAGAGGTTAGTAAGATCGAAGCTAACTCTATTTTTTAAACAATAACTAAATATAGAATTTTATTTGTACTGTTTACTGATATCCTGAAAAATATTAATTCTGTAATGTGCGATTTCGGATATAAAAAATAGTCTATTAAATTATTCTATCTTTAGAGTTAAAAACCTCAATTCAACTATCAAAATAAATCAAATAAATAAAATCAAAATCAGTTTACGTATTAAACAGTTTCGTGAATTTAAACGAAGTTATGGTATAGATAGAGTAATATCTCAGTAAATACATTATCTAATGATTTATTCCATTTCCGAATATTTTTTATGAATGGCTGCATAAGTTAAACAAATTTTCTAATAAAATTAAGTTTAATTGCAATGAAAAATTATACAGTATAATAATAATGATATGATATTAATATTATTACTATATTTATTATAGTTTAATAATCATATTATTATTATTATTATTAATATATAATAAAAGTTACTTTCGTATAAATTTTTTAATAACTTCATGGACAAGGCTTTACATTGGCTACTGACATACACTTATAATTGTTATTGCTGTTATAATCAATGAAGACAAAACTATGCTTATTTAGTAAAGGTTCTGCAGACTTTTGGAACACTAATCAGAGCTGTATACGAGCATAGGCTATGTGAGGTTGAGCCCAAGGTCCCAGGAGCTCAAAGCCCCACAGTTAAATATATACAGTGAAACCTCTCTGTGTTGGACACGTTTGGTTCCTTCAAAATGTGTTCAACTTAGAGAGGTGTCCAACAGAGAAATTCATAAAATCAAAATTTTTTTCTAAACATACTAAACACTAAATTTTCATGTCACTGCAAACCTTTATTAATTCAAGAATTTCCTATATAAACTGCTTAAAACTCTTATTTCAATTAAACATAAGTTCAGCAGTTTTTTGCAGTAGAGAAAAAATTTTTCTCTACTGCAAAAAAGTGCTGAACTTATGTTTAATTGCAAACCTTTATTCAATTCAAATTGGAAACCTTTATTATTTTAAATGAAACTCAAAAATGTCAAATATATATAATGTAATAATAATGTCAATATAAATAATGTCTAAAGTCTGTCAGTGCTATAAACAACTGAGTTCTGCTGCTTCTAATAATCACAACAAGCACTTGAAACAGGATAAATACACTAATTTATTATTAGATATATATAATATGTATAATTAGTATATGTAGTGCATATTATATATATCTAATAATAAATTAGTGTATTTATCCTGCTTCAAGTGCTTGTTGTGATTATTAGAAGCAGCAGAACTCAGTTGTTTATAGCACTGACAGACTTTAGACATTATTTATATTGACATTATTATTACATTATATATATTTGACATTTTTGAGTTTCATTTAAAATAATAAAGGTTTCCAATTTGAATTGAATAAAGGTTTGCAATTAAACATAAGTTCAGCACTTTTTTGCAGTAGAGAAAAATTTTTTCTCTACTGCAAAAAAGTGCTGAACTTATGTTTAATTGCAAACCTTTATTCAATTCAAATTGGAAACCTTTATTATTTTAAATGAAACTCAAAAATGTCAAATATATATAATGTAATAATAATGTCAATATAAATAATGTCTAAAGTCTGTCAGTGCTATAAACAACTGAGTTCTGCTGCTTCTAATAATCACAACAAGCACTTGAAACAGGATAAATACACTAATTTATTATTAGATATATATAATATGTATAATTAGTATATGTAGTGCATATTATATATATCTAATAATAAATTAGTGTATTTATCCTGCTTCAAGTGCTTGTTGTGATTTCTTGCCTGTCAGTTCTTTCAATATAAGAACTATTTATTTGAAAAATAAGTCTGTATGTAGAGTTTGCTTTTTTATATTTAATTTACACTTTATCCAAAATTTTCAATTTTATTTTGCGTTTGCCTCTTTTATATTTAATTTACACTTCATCCACATATTTTCAATTTTATTTTTAACTAAATAGAGTTTCAACAATCTCTGGTTCATTATTAGAAAATACTTAATATCAAATAGAGTTTCAACAATCTCTGGTTCATTATTAGAAAATGGTTCAACCCTCTACATATTCCAAAACTGTTTCATGATCATTCCAACAAAGTCTCGTTTTTTCTTATACCAAATAGAGTTTCAACAATCGCTGGTTCATTATTAGAAAATGCTTATCATTCAATTTCTCTACATATTCCAAAACTGTTTCATGATCATTCGGTTCCTCTTCCAACAGTCTCAATATGAATTGAGCTGGATATAATAATATATAATTATAATGTTTTCAATTAATCACTGGCTGTACAATTTTCGTATTCATGATGGACAAGATTGTTGTCAAAATTTGTAAAATCTTCAATTAAAATTTTATGATGATAGTTCTCAGGAAGAGCACTCAGTTCTCCTTGGTCAAAGTTATTGACCTCTTGCATTCCTTCCTCAGTGAAATCTATAAGGATCCCAGCATTTTAAAAACATTTCTGAATAGTTAATTGTGAAATCTCTTGTCATGCACCATAAATCCATCTCACTGCATCCAGAATAGTAAATGATCAACAATTTGCTTCTTTTGGTCTAATGACAGTTTGTTTAATTTTCTTTTATTGCTTTTTAAGATCTCTAAAGAAAACTTAATCACAGCAACAGAAGAAACAGTACATAATTCTCAAAGAAAACAAGTAAAATATAAATCAAATCAAAACTAATCAATTATAGCCCAAATATTTTTTATTTTATTGCAATAAAATATTCTGGCTATAATTTGGCTAGTTCTGGTTTGATTTTTCTCAATGCTTAGTGTTTGTATTTACAGTAATAAATAAACTATGGATTTATAAGTCAACAACAACCATCTCGAGGCATGACTAATTAATGTTATAAGTTTTTCTTTCACAAATCCTTTTGGTTAATCTTCTAAACCTAAATAAAATTTAAGATTTTATTTCAACAATTCCTTTGGCTAATCTTCTAAACCTAAATAAAATTTAAGATTTTATTTCAACCAATAATGAAAAAGTGTACCCAAATAAAATTTAAGATTTTATTTCAACCAATAATCAAAAAGTGTCCATATCTTTATTAGAAACATTAGTTCAAGATACAAGATAGAGAGGTGTCCAGGATATAGAGGTTTGGACATACAGTAAAAAATGGGCAATTTTTCGGGTTTCAGAAGTTGTTCAACATAGATAGGTGTCCAACATATAGAGGTGTCCAACTTGACAGGTTTCACTGTATATATGGATATATGTAATAACTAATAAAATGTTTGTTGTTGTTTGATTAAAATGTTAAAATTTTAAAATAAATTGTATAAATAAAATAGGGTTATTTAAATTATATAGATGATTATATTAACTTTATAAATAAAAACTAACTTGCTTTTTCTAAAACATCAAAACTTAAAATTGTTCAAAAATCAGCTCTATATGCAAGTTATTTCACAGATTTATTCACTGCATAACGTTTTCGGACTATTTTCATAGTCCCTCTTCAGTACTATAGTCTATCTGCTACATTCTTTTTACAGAACAGAACATTACTTTCTGATTATATTAATTTTGGCATTTGTCTTTTTCTAACATACAGTATGAAGATATTAGTAATTTCATTACCAATAAATATAGAAAACTATTAGGGGAAGGGGGAAAGGTAATCATATGGGCATTTTTCTTTTTTTTGATGCTACAATCTAGCTACTATATGATAAACTAGTTTGTCTTAAGGTCTACCATTTTGTTCCTAATAAAAAATGTGGTGGTTTTGATCATTAATCTGCTATAATAATAAATGTGCTCTTTGCACTTCTCAATCTAAGTTAAGTTATTTGCCATATTATTTATTTATTAGATATGCTACATTATTATTAATTACTCATCTTACATTGAAACATTATATTTTCTTCTATCATATTACATGTTTATTCTGATGACAAGGTTAGTTGTTTCTCTGTGACCAACTGATCTTAGCAATGATGTCTGGGAAGATAAAATGGCCATGTTATCATGTTGCTGGCATTTTAATCAATATTTCCTGATATTTGTAAATTCTTTCTAAGATACATTGCTTTAATTCAAAACAATACTCCAACACAGAACTAAAGCAAGATATATAAAGAAACACTCCAAAAACAATCTTTCAGCATACATAAATAGCCCTTATCAGTATATTAGAACTGTGGTTTATACATTCAATTATTATGTTTACTGATGAACAATTTATGTCTATTGAAAGCATTTTATATAAATACTAGTTAGCCATTGGCCACTACATGCTCAAATACTTCATAAAATAAAAATTTTTTCTTATTTGTCAAATTTGAGATTTTGCTGTTGAATCCTTGTATGCAACCATAGCCTGTAATCTATAATAAAAACGAAAATACGATAAAGAAAGCACAAGCAATGACTCTTACAGACTTTGGTTCCTGGTGGACCAAAGTAAAGTAGGTAATAATCATGGTTGGTAATAATTATAATTATTATCTTAAAATAAAAATAATTATATATTAATTTAATATAATATTATAATTTATTTTTGAAATAAATAAAATATTATTTAAATACAACCATGAATGCAATGTTTATGTAGCCTTGGCACATCAAATGCAAACTGAACCCCCAAGCTGTGGAATAGCAAACATTTTTTCGAAAGAAAAAGCCAGAAATTGAAGTCAATTAACAAAAAGAATTGTACAAACATTAATTTGAAATTGTGGTATGATAATTTAAAACAAAATTTATAATGAGATTGAGATTTAGTTTTCTAATAAAAGATTAAAGATTCGAAGCAAGAGAAAATAATGATTAAGGCCAAACTTAGTCTTTAATTAAATTTTTTTTAAATGTTACTATTTCATAATCAATCTGTTAATATTTAATTTTTTCCAAGACTGGAAGGTACTGCCAGCAATAGCAGTACTTCCAGTCTTGGGAGTTCTGGTTCGGTTTGCACATTCACAGAAACATAGACTTCACACATTTATGCTTTTATTATATATCATTTTAGTTCTCTGAAAAATTGGTTTTGGAGTGCTCCTTTATATATCCTGGTTTAGTATTGTGTTTGACTGATGATAATTATTTAGTATTTTCTGATGATGATTATTTTTATTTTTATCATTGAAATTTCCCAAAATGTTATATATTTTATATATAAATACCAAAAAGCAATTTTTTTAGATTTATAATTTGAAATTTAAAAATTTAGAAAAAAATAAAGAACAGAGTTAGGATTATAATGATATGTCATCATTAAATGGCAATAAGATGATTAATGTGTTGTGTAACATGGAATACTAAATAAATCTTATGTTTTTCCCCATATTTTTGTAATTTATTCTTCTGTGGCAGGTATGGTCATTTCACTCACTTATGGGTAAAATTGTGGGCATTTTACATGATTTTATATTTACTTCTCTTTACATGATTTAATATAAATCATGTAAAGAGCATGCAATCTGTATTAAATGAATGTCTGCATTAAATGAACTGTCAATTGGATGAAGGAAGAGAATATTACAGTAATAAAGGAAGATAAAACTAATTTAATATAAATGCTTATTATTTGAAAAATAATTAATAAATTTATTCCTAAATATTTTAATATCAGTTTATATTAAATATTGTATGTTTTACAAGTTTTATTTTTATCTTTTTAGATTAATTAATATTTTTAAAAATCAATTTTCTGTTTAGCCACTTTATCTCCCTTCCCCTAAAATCTTATTTATTTTGTGTAATCATTGCAGTATACAGTTAGTTATAAATTTTATAATTGTTATAATTACTTTCTGATTTTTGTATCAGGAATTATATTATATACTGTTTCATTTTAATATTATCAGTATTTTGAAATAAATACATATAGTGTGTATGCATTATTATATATATGTTACAGGCAATGCCTGACGTCTAGCCAATTTGTGAAATGGCTGGCCACTTCTAGATTTGGCCAAATCATATGGCCAAAGCCAGAAATATATGAGAATTTACAAATATTTCGAGCTTTGGCTGGCCAATTTGCAATGTGCCTGACAATCAATGGCCAATTCGAGAATTGTCCAAAAAAAAGTGGCCAAAGCTAGAAGTTTTGCCAAGCTAAGTAGCGGAGTGCATTCGTGTGAATTTTGACTTATTCACCAACGAGAATGGGATTGTCTCACCAGTCAGAATAAGGAAAAGGGTAGAGACACCCTTTTGCAAGATTTCTGTAATCAATTTATTGTAATGCATTATGGATTTATTTATTGTATTTTCCCATAAGATAAAAATGAAATGCCATATTTATGAACAATTCTGGCAAAATTAGATAAATTTTTAATATTTTATTATAATAAATATAAAATGTTTTCAGCTTTACATATAACTTTTTGTGTGAATCTATCATTTATTTAAAAATATAGTAAATATTCTCAAAAATTCAGCAGATTAAAAATAAAGATATTAAAATTCAGTTTTAATATCTTTATTCGTTTAATTTGACAGTTATTAATTCATAAAATTTTAAATGTCGATTTAATTTTAAATATATTGATAATAAAGTGCATTTTTGTAGCTATAAATTATATATATCATTTTTAATTATTTAATTGTTATTTTGAGTCATTTGAATGTTTGTTTCCCTCTATTGAAAATATTAGTTCTCTGATTTTGAATTTGTCATCTGATATACAAAATAATCTTGAACGTCTTAACTGGAAAATTGATAAACTATCTAGCGAGATATGTTTGATTTCTGATCAACATGTCAAGCAAAGGAATACTGATAAGCTATCACCTAGTTTAAGTGATGCCTCTGGTGAGCATCAAGAGTTACATCATACTCTCCAACAATTTGATAGTCATTTTAAGGAATTACACACAACAATACAAAGAACATGCTCTATTCTAGTTGATGTACAAAAGAATCTTAATAATCTACACAATACGTCTCATGATCAATACGTTACATCTCCATTTAAGAAAAGTCCTGCCGAATCTTCTAATGACGTACGAGCCGTGAAGATTCATACTGATACGTCGAGGAATAGCGATAAAAACAACCAAACTGATAGACCAGCATCGACTACCCTGAGAGTTTCTCGACTGACATGGTTGGCTATCATTTGATTGACTCTCAATACAATAGAAAATACTAAGGTAAATAGAATTGTCACTAAAAATACTATTACTAATGAATCATTAATTTTACCAAGACCTGGTAAGAACAGGTTTAATAAAACTGACTATCAGCATATAAATTCTCTTAATCCCTATACCAATCGGAATCAAGAAATCATTGGAACCGCTTTAAATGTACCTCTAAAGGCCAAACTCAAGCTAGCCATTAAGAGAGTCTTTTTATCCAGGCTAAGTCCTGAGACAGAGCTGGCACAGATCAAAGAATATTTAAATTCAAAAACAATTATCTATTTGTCAGTGTCAAAACTTACAACATGGTATCCACAGTCTTATTCTTCTTCTTTCGTAATTGAGTTTGATGAACTTTCTTTTGACAGACTAATAGATCCACAATTATGGCCCAAAGGTGCATTAATAAAAAATTATTTTTTATCTAGAAAAAGGACCTTACCTAATACAATTGAAAATGATCCTGCAAGTAATTCCCATATTACATTATCAAGCAACACAAATTCTTCCGCAGGAAGTGCCTGACGTCAACTTCCTTTGATAAATGACCCTAGACAGTTTATTCAGCAGAGTGCAATATCCAATTCATCTAATCATTACTTAAAGTGTTTCCTTCAAAATGCCAGATCAATTAAAAACAAGTTTAGTATATTAGAGTATATTTTAAGCTCTCAATTTGACATTATCTGTATTGTAGAGACCTGGATGGTAGAGGAGATGCCAGATATAGATGCTTTGTTTAATCTCTATAACTATTCATTATTTACGGCTATTAGAACGAATGCTAGAGATGGTGGCCTGTTGATCGCTACTGGTCTATCTACCGTGGTCTATAACCTTAGATGATATTCTCAATCTACAAAGTTATATTTCTACCTGTTTAGCAAAATGTTCATCTTATTCTACTATAGTACTTGGAGATTTTAATCTCACAAACATAAAGTGGACCAATGGTAAGCCATCATTTTCTGTCACGACAATTCAAGAAAGTTCTTTTTTGGCCAATATTGTTTACTTTTTTCAAGTAAATCAAAGTGTGACTTTTCCAACTCATGGAGAAAATTTTCTGGATCTTATTTTTTATTTGAACTGTGATATCCAAGCATGGACTTCTGAGTTAATGAGGGCTTTCAATCCAACCATGTCCCCATCTTGTTTACTATGAAACATAATACACATAAAGAGGTGACTAACAACAATTGTAACAAATATGCATACGCCTGGCATAAAGCTGATTGGGGCTACATTAACTTTTTATTTTCAACTGCTGACTGGTCTTTTTTATATTCACAATCATATTCGATTTAAGAATTGTTTGATATTACTTATTCTATTTTTTAGGAAATCATTAACGTTGCCATTCCTAAAATTTGGAAACATGCTTCTTTTGCTCCTTGGATAAATAAAAATATCCGACGCGTTAAAAATTTAAGGAATAGATTTTTACGCAATTGGTGTGCTTATCGTTTACAAAAATATTATCACAGATACAGGTTATATGATAAGCAATACTTGAAACTAATGAAAAACGCATGTGAGAACTACATTAAATCGCTACGTATTAAATATATCTCCTCTTCTAGATTCTTCTGGAAGACTTTACCTTCTTTTACTAAAAAGGTTAAAATAACTAATAACAGTTTCATTTCTAATGACATCATGGATGAGCTGTTCTACTATTTTAAAAGTAAGTTTTCACTCCCAAAAAACAATAACTCTCAATTTTCATTATCTGAAAATACTTCAAACTGTGTAATCTATAAAAATATAATAGAATGTACCCATTTTCAAAAAGCCTTAATCTCTTTGAAGAGTCCCGCTATAGGACCAGATTTAATCCCTATAATATTTTTTAAAAAGTTATCCTCAGAGAAAGATTTTTCAATCTTATAAAAATTATAATTTTTAGCTATGCGATTTATAATTTCAATAAAGATAGAAATCATAAATCATTTTTATAGGACTTATTGAATTAGCCTGTTTATTTTTTCACACATATATTGAACAACAGATGGCAGGATCGACATAAAAGGTTTCTTTTTTTTTATTTTAAAATAATATATATATATACAGTAATCTTATTTTTCATCGATAATTTAATATTATATTAAAAGGTATAAACATGTTTACGATTTATTAAAGCATTAAAAATAATCAATAAAATTAATTAATTTATTTTTCTTCTTTTGTTGTAACTCAGAAAATCCTGCTTTGGAAAATCTATAAAAATTTGATTGCAGAGTTTTGAAAATATGATTTTATTTTATTTTTCAAAAATTATGATGAATTTTCTCAATGTATATAAAAATCATAAATTTTATAAACCCATACTTATTGATACTGATTAAATAAATAAATGAAATCTATAATTATATAAATAGCTGTTTCAATATTTTATTTTCCTCATATTCAGAATAAGGAATGAAAGTTATTTTAAAATGTACGTTTAAAGTTCCTAGAAAAAGCTTACACTTTACATTTCTTAATTTATCAGTGATTTGCCCGTCCTTATATTGTGTTGTCTTTTTTATAAAACTTATATGATATATTTTTTTTTTTTTGTAGCGATCGATCTGAAAAACTTGTATTTTAAATAACATGGAATTTTGTATTTAATAATTTTATCGATTTTCAAAATTTTACACACAATAAAATTTGAATCAAATTGTTTAAACAGATTGCCTATCATAAGAGGGCAAATCAATTTTCACTTATTTCTGGATATAAGGTATTCAAGATGTCATCAAATTTTATATTTATCAGATTTGTGAAATTTAGAACCGATAATATTTTGGCTCTAATTGCACAAGCAGGTTGTTTTCTCTAAAAGTAAAAAACGAATATTTTAGCTATAACAATGATGATATTTAAGCTTGGAGAAAATTATTCATTTCCATTTTATTTTATATCCATTAAGATATCTGCATTTTTTATAATCATTAATGATATTATAATAAAATATTTTTCACAAATTAAAAAAACTAGAAATTACCCATTCATATAAATGAGCGGAAATATAATATTGTGATTTAATCTAATAATACTGTATATAACGACAAAAACACCTTCGAGTAGGAAATCCAAGTGAGGGAATCGTAAAATGGTATCTATTATTACGTTACAGCGCCATCTACAAATTCTGTCTTTTTAAAGGAACTACAATTTCAATTTAATTTTTATTCTTTAATCTTTAAATTATTATTAACAACTAATAATTTTGGCTGTCGCAGACATCCAAAAATTAGACCTTTCTAACGATATCATATTTGTAGAAATCAATACAGTGGTTCGATTGAAAAAGGGACATCCATCCTGCCAGCCACGTTTGACTATTAATATATATGATATATATACACATATATTTAAAAAATCATAACAAACTAAAGCTAAATACATTTGAGTGAAATAGATCAAATTCAAAAATAAATGTGATTACAATTTAGTTTTAATCCTTTTTAAAAAAAAATGGCAGCTCTCTTGTGATTATTGAGAGGATTGCAACTTAATCTTTAATCAAAAAATCAGTACAATCAAATATTGATAATACAAACAATGATTGTTACATATAAATATTACATAAAATTATATATATATATTATTTATGAAAATATATTAAGCTCTGTATATATTCTTAGAAATAAATAGAAATTTTCTTAAATTAATTATTTTCATTTAATTAATGTTATTATATTCAAACATTATTAATGGATAAATTTAACGATGCATGATATGTAGATTAAATCATCTTCATTGATCATTTAAAATTCTAAAATAAATTTTAAAGTAATTAACAATTTTGTATTTCAATTTATGAAATTTCTCTTTTATAAATTGGATTTTTTAACATTAAAACTATAGAACTTAGTTTTGTATACTGACATAGAAAATTATAATTTCGTTTCAATAATTATTTAAAAATTTAAGCTTATAAAAAATACGATATAATAATTGGAAAATATATATGTGATATTTAAGATAAGAATATCCAGATTTTATTTCCGTTGATATTCTTTTTAAAAATTTTTTAATGACGATTTTATATATGAGCCGAATTTTCAGAATATTAAATTAAAATTCAGATAATATTACAGTTCAAAATTAATTTTTATAATAAAATTTTTTCTAAAAAATCCCTCTTTTGTCTTTAAAAAATCTCTTACAATGAGAAATTTTTATTTCATAGCAAGTTTAGTAGAAATTGATTAAGAGGATTTTATGAGTCGCATATTTGTCCAATTTTATCAACCTGAAAAAAATGTGATTCCTTCAGGATTGTTTCACTGTAAATAATTGACTATTTGCAGGCAAGCTACCTTGACGGCGAGACATATTTCTTCTGGATGACAAATCTTGTCAAATATAAGACTCATATAAATCCATTTAATGAATTTGGACTAAATCAACAATGGAATAAAAATTTCTTATAGACAGAAAAATTATATTTTTGAAACTAAATATTATTTAGATTTTAGTATGAGATTCTAAAAATTCGGTATAAACGTAATACAAATCTTCATTAGAAAAATTTTCTTAAAAAATATTAGAGAAATAAAGGCAGAATATTTTTAATTTTTGATTGTATATAGTACTTTAAATTATATTTATAATTTCAAAAAAGGGCATCAAAATTATTTTATAAATATTTTTTTACAATTTT
>AYEL01034772.1:0-24607 GCA_000484575.1 Olivierus martensii
TAATATTAATATAATGGAGATTTATTTTCGCATTTAAACACCAGGTGGAGATAATAAATACTAGTTTATTTAAAACACAAAAATATCATCTAAAATAAACGATTTTAATTATCAATTAAAAGAGTTGTTTAAGTAAAATAAAAATTACATAAGAAAAAATAATCTTTAAAAAACAAACAGTTTACAAGACATAATTTAATTGCTTAATGACGTCATGAAAATTTCAAGAAAAGTTTTTTTTTTACCTGAAAGCAAAGAAAAAAACTAAATGAACAAGTAAGAAAATCGATTTATTTGCATTACAACTAAAATTTAATTAATCGATTGAAATTAATTTGACTTCTTGAATAAAATGTTATTGTCCTATAACAAGAAGAGCAAACATCGGATGACAGGAGGCAGAAGATGGCGTTGGATGAATTTTGTTTTCTTTTTGCCTCTCCCACTGGAGTCGCTTCAGTTGATTGTCACACGCGGGATGAGCAACACTCCAACGATGTTTATCCAAAATCATGAAAGATTATAACAGGTATTTATTTTTATCTCCATAAAATATATTCTAATTTAATAGCACATATTATTTTTATTTTTTAACTATATAAATACAGGTTTAAATAATTTCAATTTATAAATCTTTTAAGTTGCGTCAACATCATCGTTATAAAGAATCAACGAATTAATTATTGTAAACATTAATTTAGTCCATTAAATAAAATTTATCACACGATTGCACAATTAGTTTTTGTCTTCATCGTAAAACAAACAATATAAAAAATGCGTTGCGTTTTTGAATAAAAATTGTATGAATTTTTGATATTTTCTGCAGAACTGCATTGAAATTTTATAATAATAATTTTCAGAAATTTTGAAAGCATGTATGTAGCTTGTAAAACAATTAATAGTTTATTAAAGTTAATTTTAATGATCCTTGGATTTAATGCGTTTGTTTTACATATATTTATACATAAATAATTATTCGGAAGTGTTTGTTATTTATAATTACATTATGTCATTAAGCTTAAAAGCAATTTTAAATTAAATAAGAATAATACAAGTCAAATTTAATTAATCAAATCAAGTTGTTTGCGCGGAAAATTACTTTTATTCTAGAATTTAAATTCTATTCTAAAGCGAATATTATTCACTTATTGGATTTCGTAGATATGAGTAAATCGAGACGTTTTTAAAAATATTTCATAATTTTCTTTAATTGTTATAATTATTACAAAAAAAATTTCTATTTGTCAGCATATTAAACGAAAAAAGTAATTAAACATTAAGCGTCTTGCAAACATCTTAATTGCATAGATAAAAACATTTTCGAAAAGTTTTCTTTCAAAACATAAATATGCATAATCATTTAGGAGACGTAATAATGATGTTCATGACAAATATAAATGCATAAAAAGTTTGCTGTAACTTAATATAAATACCAGGTTTTATAATTTATTCAGTTAATATTTTTAAATAAATAATTACTAAAAAATAGCAATTTTTGTAATTTAAAAAAATGACTATTTTTTGTGAGAAAAATTCTATTATTCTAATTAAATAAAATTCTATTTTATTTTCTCACAAAAATTTAAAAACATAAAAAAATAGAATTTTTCTCACAAAAATTCTATTATTTTATGTTAATGTAAAATATTATATGTGTATAGTGTATGTGTACTTACATATATATGTGTATGTGTATATATGCATGAATTTCAGCACATAAATTACTGTGGTGGAAAAAATTTGAAGGAAACATATCATATACAAACAAAAACTGTTTTATATATTTTATATGGAAGTTTACTTCATCTTTTTAATAAAATAAATAAAAAATAAATAAATATATGTGTATATATATATATATATATACATATACACATATATATGTACAATATTAAAGTTTATCACTGTTTTCTATTTAAAAATTAAAATTAAATCAGTCGAAATAGCTGTTTTTCTTTCAAAATTTTTTATAACTTTATGAATAGGTTTCTATTCATTCATATTCATTTTATTTGTTAAATAAAATATTTTCGATTTGAAGAATGACGAATCCGTTTTTTGCAGAGAATTGTTATGTCAATGTCTGACAGAAAGCAATTTCACATTATTTTTAGGAACTTTAATTGCTTTGCAAATATTCAAAAGAAATTTTTTTTAATTTCCTACAGTTTTATTTAAAAATATTTTTTTCCATTAATCAAGGGAATTAATTGTAATTAATTAATTAAATTCCCAGAAAGATATTTCCTATGGATTGTGAGTTCTTTTAAAACTTCATTATTTATATCATTTGAAATAGTGTGACTATCGCTGAAAGATTCTGAAAGATGATGAATCTCACGAGTTAATAAATCATAATTATAGTGTTTTTTTAACTCTTTCCGTTTTAAACTATAAAACGACGAACTCATTTTTTTTTATCTTATAAGTTTTAATTGTTACAAAATCTTGTTTTTCTCAATTAACGTTTAGTTTATACAGAATTGACAAATCCACACGAGAGGACTTTATTAATAAAAATTTAACAATTTAAAAAAAATATTTTTTAAATAACGAAAAAATATTTGATCGCGACAAAAGAGAGTGATGATATTTAAGATTAAAAAAAATTGAAGGGATAAAAAGAGAAAATATTTCTATTATGTATAGACTATAAAAATTGCGCATAAAAATTTATCAAAAAAAAATCTCTTGTTATTTTTCGTTTTAAACTATAAAACGACGAACTCATTTTTTTTTATCTTATAAGTTTTAATTGTTACTCTATCTATTCTTTCTTCCTGGTTAAATAATAATTAACTTAATATTAACATAGACAAGACTGACAGAATGATCTTTGTGTTATCTGAAGTTAATACTCCAACCCTCTCTATTAATTCTGTCTCTATAAAACAAATTCGTACTAAAAATGACCTTGGGATAATCATGGATGACTAACTTATACACAACAGATCTACCACCTAATAAAGCAATTATCTATTAGACTAGGAATTATAATTGCGTAAATAATAGAGGTTGCAGCAAATAACATCTTACGTATTATACTGCTTACTTTTATCCAATCAGTGATCAATTACGGTCTCATAGTTTGGTCAGTTTCTGCAAATACCTATATGGAAATGTTAATATCCCAACACTACAAGATACTAAAAAAATTATATGCAATAATTACAAACAACCACCCCTGACTACTTTTGGTTAAGCAGCTATTTTAAAGTTAGTTCTAACCAAAAAGAAATAAATATAAATTAAAAACTTATTTACATTAAAATGTTAATAATTTATTATTATCGTTTCTTTTAAATATGTTCAATTGATGTAATTACTAATAATTAATTAAATATATATACATAAATGGAAATCTAATTATTATAATTAAAAAAATGCTAATGTCATTAATAGAAAGCAAAACTTTAATTTCTTAAACGTATTTAAAAAAAATTTTACAGTTTACCAATAAAATTAATGATTAAATCTTGATTATCATTAATTGCAATATAATCAATCTTGATTGATTATACTGCAATATTGTAAATATATATTAAGTAAAATTTTATTACTTAGTTTGTTTTAAAATATTCAAATAATACTCAGATCAAACTTTCAATCAGGGGATTAACCATTACTAACCAACCAAACGAACACAGCCAAACTTTCCCTGGTGGTCAAAGTCTATTTTAAATTTTTGTAAACGATTATTTTTTTGAATTAATCAAAAAATAATTGTTTACAAAAATTTAAAACAGACTTTGACCACCAGGGGAAGTTTGGCTGTGTTCATTTGGTTGATTCAAATAATAATATATTTAAGACTGTTTTTTTTTTTTTTTTTTTTTTTTTTTTTTTTTTTTTTTTTTTTTTTTTTTTTTTTTTTTTTTTTTTTTTTTCGGTTGAACAGTTAAAAAATATTTAGATGCTAATATAACATCAATAACTCTTATGGTTTATATTCTAAAAAAATAATTATATTATTAAAATATTACATCATTAAGTATTTAAAAGGCTATATTAAGTTTAAAATATAATGGTGTGTTAAATTATTTTATTAACTTATCTAAAATTCACAATATTTCCAACAAGATACAATTTCCATCAACTCTATAACATTCTGACTAATGATTAATTCCTTCCCGCAATTTTCGTTCATTATTTACCAATCAGAATCGTTATTTTCAATTACGTGTTTTGTGCATGAGTACAGAAAATTTGTGTAAGCGTTTCGACCTTGGAAGTATTAGTTCAACAGGTGATTATATGGTCCGAATGTATTTTTATATCGAAAACGAGGCAGGAATGTAAAGCAGTTTACACAAAAATCCCATATAAACAATATCAAGGACCAAAAATTTACATACTTTTTACACACCGTGTATCAATTTCTGATTTTCTGGACTTTGGGGACTTATTTTTATTTAAGATATACATGTTTTGAAAAGTGTAGAATCCATTTCTGAGGTCCAAAAAGTTGGGACTGAAACCTGGTCCACACTTTGTTGTCGGACCCCACTAAAAAGGTGTTTATTCATACTTTGGTCCCCAAAAGCGAGTTTTGCACACACATCCAACCACTCATACACACACACGCACACAATGCATGAATTTGTTATTCCAAAAATGGTGCCACATAAAAATGTTGAAATTGATGTGATAATGAAAACTCTTTCCAAAGCAGAATATTCAAATCGAATGATTGCTGACGATCAAAAAAAGAATGCAGTATTAGTTTCCCAAACAACAATGTCAAAAATAGTTAAGAATGTGACTAAAAGACATGCTGCAGTTACTGGCAATTTTGAAGGACAGTGTTCTAAACCTAAAAATCACTTGCACCAAAGTAGAGAATTGAGAAATGAAAAGAATGATTGATATTGCCAATCTTCAAGTGTAAATTAAAGCTACAAAAGTACAAATTAAAGCTTTATTTAAACAATAATAAAGCATCAATCAAATAATCAACAAAACTTATTTAATCAAAATTAATTTACCAAGAAATCAAAAATATTTACAATCAATATAACCTTAAATACTAATTAATACTAATACCTCCACACCGATATAAACTTTAAGCCTCTTAACAAGAAATTCAAATTGTCACTTAGCCAGTTCCACTTCAATATGCCCACCTCACTGTGTTGTCAGACACATACAGTTTTATACCTTGTGACTTACAGTCCCAAATTGGCTCATTTGCATAAAATCGCCTAACAATATCAAATTTATTCGTTTACAGAGTAATCAATTCATGTCATCCTCTTTACAAATTAATTATGCACTGAACAAAACATTGATAAGAGATCATTCTTATATTCTCCCATCTTATCAGTGGTAAACCTATTTAGATGACGTCACTTACCGAGAGAGCTCATTCAGAAGATGGCTAGCCATTCTGTAACACATGATTGCTAACTACTGAAACAGAGAACGTGGAAAGTAAGTTAACTCTTAAACTAAAATATAATATGTTAAATAATACTAAAAATAACGATAAATAATAAAAAGAGTATAATAAAATAAATAGGATAGGTCAAAGTTACCCTCTTCACAAACAGCTTAGAGTATCTAGAATGAATATGAACAGAATCATCCATAAGGATCTGGGTGCAGAAATTAAGAAAAAACAAATGTCCATTTGCTCAGTCAGGCTCATAAAGAAAATAGGAAGACCAATTCAAGAAAGCTGTACAAGCACTACCTAGTGGGGATGGATCAGAATTTGAGGTTACCCTGGATCAGTGGCGGCTCACCCATAAGGGCTGCAGGACTGCAGCCCTCCCACCAAATGAAAACATTTTTAAATTATTATAGCTATTACATTAATAAACAATTATTTTACAAAAACATATTTTTTCCGTTTGTAGTATATTTATTTTTGAATTGTAGGTACTAGGTAACTCGATAGGTGCTTTGTATGTGTGTATTGTATGAGTCAGTGCAATTGCGTACTCATCAGGGCTGCAGTCAGTGCAGACCGAGTCACACCGCATAGTCAGTGTATTGAGCAGGTGGGGGTAACCCGTGATATAGTTTTTGTGATATGTATATCGTGGGCTGCAAACATTGCAGTCCGCACTACGTATTTTATTATAATTTTTTTCAGCCCTCCCACAAAAATCATCCACGAGCCGCCACTGCCCTGGATACATACTAAATCACCAGACATCAACCCTCTTTGGCATTGGCTTTTTAAAACAGAAGCACTTTCTTTGAAAAGCCTCAGCTGAGATGGATCTTTGGAAAGTAGCTAAAGAAGAGTGAACCAAAATTACCTCAAAAATATGCTGTAATGTATTCAATCATGGAAACGGAGTTGTATGGTTCTTACACAAGTGAATAGTGAACATATTGAGTACATGAAATAAATTCACAATTTGTCGCATTTATTTTTTTCAAGAATAAAGAAATTTGAGTCTTTTTTTTACTGTGACACCTTTGTTATGTATGTAATGTACAGGAATCCCTTGATTAGTGTGGTTAATAAATCCTCACAATATACCGCATATATCAAAATCACACTAATCAAACTAAAAATCAATGGGAATAATTATAACGAATTCTGAAAAATATCAAAATTATAAACACATACTTTTTTCCCTCTCACAAAATGTATCTATATTGCATTATATGTACTTTAAATTATTGAGGAATATGTATAGGTATTTAAAAATTTATAGTAAGAATTAAAATTTATTTTTCACAAAAAAAAAATAATTGCACATCCGTAGACATCGAGTACTGGAGAGGAACTGAAGGCAAGGATGGCTATATAATATTGTAATGGCTATTATTAAATAGTTGCCATTCATGCTAAATTTATTAATAAATAAAGTTACGAATGAATTTAAAATATAACAATTAGATGACAAAAGTCATAATATTAACAGAATTAAAATAAATAAATTAATTAATTAAATTTATTGCAATGCTCTAATCATGTAGAGTACAATCCCCAAGATTCAGTTGCCAATGCTTCAGAGGGTTTGCAAAGAAGAAAAAAAATCACACTTGTTGAAGCACACTAATCAAATTTGGCACTGCATATATTAAGGGATAGTCTCAAATTTTTTTTGTGCACTAATCAAAACTGCATTATTCAAATTTGCACTGATCAAAGGATTCCTGTACTTATTGTTTTCTGTAGTATTGCTACATTCTAGGAAGTATACATTCTGAATTATATTTTTTGAATTCTGTAGCTTTATATTAGAATGCTGAAGATGGAGTAATTCCAGTCTTTTGCTTTTAGTGATTTTTTTTCCAGCCTAGATAAGTAATAGTATCTGTAATAATACATTTTTGATAGAATTGATAAACTTAACACTATCACTAATAACTTCATGCAATTCAACTGATTAATACTCAATAGATAAGTTCAGCACTAAACAGCAGTGTAAATAAATACTTTATTCAAGTACTCTGTGCTAACGTTTTCGGCCATGAAGCCATCTTCAGGCGCTATTCAAATTAGATGTTCGAAAAAAGAACACACCATTGCTATGGTTTTTTTGAACATCTAATTTGAATAGTGCCTGAAGATGGCTTCACGGCTGAAAACGTTAGCGCGGAGTACTTGCATAAAGTATTTATTTACACTGCTGTTTAGTGCTGAACTTATCTATTGAGCATTATAAGGATTTAAGCAGTTTTTTATGTTAAGTATTCAACTGATTATTTTTTCTTTGCAAGTGCTTGCTTATTTAGAAAAATGTTTCCAGATAGTGTAGGACATAATAATCTTCAGTTTTTGAATCAGATGAACTTTCTAATTAGAGCTTTTGTTTTACCACCAGCACTGATCAGAGAATAAATGAAGTGAGTCTACTATATCTGGGCCCACATTTATTCAAAGGGTCCAGCCAAGTTTACTGATGTGTTGTATAAGTATTATATTTTTTCTATAAATATAGGCAATTTTGTTTCAAAAATGACTTGTTTCTTTTTAACCATATCATCTTCATATAGTAGGTGCTCATTTAGGCCCTCTGCACACGGAGCGTATCGTCATAGATGCGTTTTAGACGCGGCATCGTTTGCTTGCAGCGCCACGTGTTTTCAAATGCATGTCTGTACACGAAGCAGCAGCATAGCGTATTCGTCACACTTCCCAAGCTTCACGACGCCGACCGTACCGTACTGTCGTTCGCTAGCCGTATGAAGCTAGGCTTAATTGTGCACTCTATACGATTTCTTCAATAATAAATACAAAAAAATTATTACAAAGTTATTATTCCATTGTGAATGCTAAGTGTGTTATATTTATTTATTTTGTTTATTTAAGTTATTTCATTTGTTTGTACTTTGATTTATTGTAGATAATAAAAATTAAAACAAGATGCTGTATTACATATAAAGTTTTTAATTTTAGAAAATTTATAACTTAAAATGCTTCTAAATAAATATTTTACTTACCTTAGCGTTATCATGATTCTTTTTTCTCCACTTACAGATTCACACATGTTGCCATTTTGTTTTTGAAAGTAGGACTCACAATTTGAACAAGTTCTCGAAATGTATTTTTAGTCATTCTATAAAATGTTTGAAATTTTGGATCATCTTCTAATAATTCCCTAGCAGCAATAAACAATCTATTACAGGTAGGCCTCGATTAGTGCGAGTTCGAATAATGCGATTTCGATTATTGCCAATAGGTAGGCCTCGATTAGTGCGAGTTCGAATAATGCGATTTCGATTAATACAGGTAGGCCTCAATTAGTGCGAGTTCGAATAATGCGATTTCGATTAGTATAGGCCTCGATTAGTGTGAGTTCGAATAATGCGATATTCGATTAGTGCACATTAAAAAAATGATACATTTTTCAGTTAGTGTGAGCAAATATTCAATTAATGTGAGTTGTAAGCACGAGCAAATATTCGATTAATGAGAGTTTATACCGTTTTTCAGTTAGTGCGAGCAAATATTCGTTTAATGCGAGTCACCGTTTTTCAGTTAGTGCGAGCAAATATTCGATTAATGTGAGTTGCATCGTTTTTCAGTTAGTGCGAGCAAATATTCGATTAATGCCAGTTGTAAGCATAGACCAGTGAGTTCGAATAATGCGATATTCAATTAGTGCGACTTATAAAAATGATACATTCGAATAATGCGATATTCGATTAGTGCGACTTATAAAAATGATACCGTTTGTCAAGCAAATATTTGATTAATGAGAGTTGTAAGCATAAACCAGTCTTACTAACAAATGTTCCTATCATAAACTATGATTGGCATGTATATTAGTAAATTTTACAGTTTAGCGTAACTTTACCTTTTTAAAACATACAGTGTAACCTTGTTATCTCGAACCTCTCTATCTCGAAACCCTTGATATGTGGAAAAAAATTTTTTCGTGCACTTTCGGCATTAAACCAATATAATTCAATAGTTATCTCGAAGTATTCTCTTCAAAACTCTCGCTATCTCGAATTAGTTTATAATTTTTGTGATAGAGAAATTAAAAATACAAATTTTCTCTCACTTTCGGAGTCTAAACAAAGGATTTAAATTTAACAAAGAACTTAAATGTGCTACCTATAACTGGAACAGGAACCTTTTCAACCTTTGGTTTATAAGATGCAGGAGTATTTAGACGATAATTTTCATGAAAAAAGTGTCTTATAGGGTATATAGTATTAAAAACTACGATATGTATTATTGACATAAAAATTTTTATTTAAAATTGAACCTTGATATATCGAACTCTTTATATCGAATTGTTCCCATGAGATTGGAGATATCGAGGATTTACTGTATTTACTAGAAAGTTTTAAATTTTCTGTTTATTATATTTAAAGAAAAAAAAATAAACGGCACAATTATATAGAATTAATTCTGAAGACATACTGTATGAGATGATAAAAAAAAGACACAAGTCAAAAATGATATCAGAAGTCAACACATATTCTAATATTATGTTTTCAATAATAATATCTTTCGGAAAAGAATCCAGTTGTAGATGACGTACTCATCCGTATTAGGCTCATTTATGATATTTGTTACTCTCGTGATACGTCAGGCCGAGCGCGCAATCCAATCAGATGATGTTCGATCAGCAGAAAACAAATATAGTTCTGCTCCAATGGAGCAAACATGACAACCTTATAATAACAAATATAACTGCCTAGATTATCTCCTGTGTCATATATCACGTGGTATTGATTGACATTTATTTGCACACCTGTCTCTGCTTATCGCTTACAGGAATATTTTTTAAAGATACATTTATATAAAAAATAATAATAATAATTTTTACATTAGAATTAAAGCAAATATATTTTCACGGCAGTTTTTGTTAATAAAAAAAATTATATATTATTATTATTATTATTTTTCGCAATTAATAATATTTTCGTAATAAATTTTTAAAATATTAACTCGATATACAAACAATGTAAATTAATATTTAAATTGCGAGCAGTTGTTGCATTTTCTTTAATTTTCTAGCATCCACTTTTGGACGAGTTACTTATCCAGTTAATGTATGTAGTCAAAATATATTTTTTTATCCGAAAGAATTCCAAATAATTAATTATCTTAATAATTATCACCAATTGTTAGTAGCCAACAAACATTATGAAGTTGTTATATGAGCTAACGAGTTATAAAAACTACGATAATTTAATTTGCTTTTTAATGTATGATATCATATATAAATTATAGATTATTATAATAATAAATTTCTGAAACTTTTCACATTTTTTTTTTTTTTGCCATTTTTTCATAAATGCCAAATTTCATGTGCGTAATTATAGACAATTAATAATATGAATTAGTTAATCATAATTTTTAAATAATATTCCTTAGAAAAATTTATAATAGGAATTATTAAATTAAATTCCCAGAAAATTTTCATTTATTTTTCCTGATAACGATTCTATTATGTTCTTAAAATAAGAAAAATAACAAGTAATATATTTAAAAATTAATTTCACTAAAAAATGTTAAGAAAGGATTAATTTACATAATCTCTGTTTAATTAGTATAAAAGTTATATAAAAAATGATTCTGTTTTTTTATTTTTCTAACTTGTAAACATCTAAAACAAGTGTATGAGTTTAGAAATATTTGTATGTAATTACATATAACACTTCATTGTATCAATTATGAACGTTCTTTTTTTTTTTAATTAGAATTTTGTATGCAGCATATTTTTATGCTAATTTTTAATTGTTTTTTAATTTAAAAATTGCAATTTTTTATACATAATTCATTCAAAAATTTACATTTTTCTATTCTTTTCAGTTATATAAATTATCTAAGAAAGCTTTTAAAAATAATGCAGATTATGTAGCATAAATGTCGAATGCTCTTCCTCTCGATACTGTATTTATAGCAGTTTTCAATTAATTAATATATATTTTCTCTTCAATAAATTTAATTGATTTATTCATTATAAATAATTAGAAAGCGTATTAAATTATGATAATTTTAATTGCGAATTCTTAGATTCATCATAGTTTTGATATATAAAAATAATGAAATTAAAATAATTTAAGCGCTTCATCACGCCTTTTAAAAACTATGATGAAGCAAATTTATGCACTTTAATTATTACTTTTCTCGGTTTATTTAATTTATTAGTAATATATTCTATATTCGTAACGAATAAATAATACATAATGCAGTATACAAATGACAAAATAGTTTATTTTTGCTAAAAATGAAGAAGTAAATGAGATTTCTTTATTTTTATTTAAAAAAAATATATATATTTAACATTTGCTTAGGACATTTAAGATTTCTTTATTTTTATTTAAAAAAATATATATATTTAACATTTTCTTAGGACGAAAAATATTTATCTTATAAGTAAGCTAATATACTTATTTGAATTTTCGCCATTTTGATTGCACTGTATTCTGAAATTTGATAAGAATTTGATAAGTAAATGATATAAAATATGCTTTTAAAAAGTCTATATTTTATGTCTTTATGTAACGTTAAAATCTTAAAATGAGGAATGGACAGTTTAAGAATGTAAATAGAAATAAAATGCCTTTTATTACATCTTGTATTCTGTATTAAAGACTTTATTCTAAAAATAAATTTAAAACTACTCATCTCGTTTTACGCGGCAGTAAAAATTTGAAAACGGCGAGTGAATTCAATATGATTCTCTATGAGATTCATAATTCAATTCAACATGATACGAACGAAGAATTATAATTGAAACTAGATTCTTACATTTAAAAAATATATATGATTATTTTTTCCTTCCTTAACTTTTTAAATAAATTTTAAAATTAAAGGAAATAAACGAAAAATTTCTTCGAAAATAAATAAATAAATTTTGCTACGTGAGTTATTATTAAAAATTTCATTAAAAATAAGAAGCCGGAAAAAATTTATTATAAAGTTAAGTTATATGTCATAATATTTAATTAACCATTTTTATTTTTTATTAATTAATTAACAATTCAAATGTAAGATTTTTCGTAGGCAGATATTCAAATTATTATTCATCGAGGTCACTACTAAAAATATTTTGCACTTTAGAACTTAATTTTATATTAAAATATACATTATACGATGTGTATATATATTACGTTTCGGCTCTAGTTTGATCTTTAAATCGCCACAAACTAAATTAGAGATGCGTGTACTTTAGAAAATGTCCTATTAACGATTTTTTAAGATACTACTATTTATCGACTAACGTTTGGAACCGAAAGCAAGTTCACACAGTTCTTTATTTGCTAGCAAGCTGATCAGTCGTTTCCTACAGTGGAAACGTTATCATTATTTTAAAAAAAATTTTGTCGACTGAATTACGTAAAGAGATCTGAGAAAAGGTACGATTCTTTTGCTTTTGTTAATATTATAAGAGGTTTCAATAAAATATTATAAATGGTACTTATTTTTAAATAAGCGTAGAATCTGAAGAGCAATAAAAGATAAGATAAACACTTCGTCCAATGGCAGACTAGATTCGATGCATGGTTAACAGTAAGTTGATAAAAATACTTTCGTTAATGCAAAAAAATGGACTTGTGATTATCAGTAACCAATGACTACTAAATATTTAAATTAATAATCTGACTTCCATAACTCTAAACAGTATTAAGAAGAATATCAATGACAATATCACAACTAAAGTATTTTTATTCCAATTATGTAAAAATTAAAAGTAATGTCAACTTTATGAGCATAACTTATGAGACCATAAAAATTACAGTGTATGTCGTTCATCATTTCCGCATCTGAATTATATAAATGTTTCGAAATTATGGAAAACCATCTGCATTTTAGTTATTTAAAACGAACCTTTTTTAAGTAATTCTAATAATATTCGCAACATTATCTAGAATGTCAATATAATAAATAAGAGACGCAAATATTTTAAAGTAAATGTTTAAGGTGCCATCGGGGAGTTACGAAAAAAATGATTTTTTTTTTTTTTTGTGATTTTGAGATGTTGAGGTTTATGGAATAGCATTCTATTTCACAACCCAATAAATCTCTTTAACTTAAAAAATATCAATTCTAAATTTCTCATTTTTTAATATAAATTTTATAGGAAATATAGAATTAGGAAGATAATTTAGTTATTAAGAAAATTATGCGTATATAGAGTGAAGAAAGCTGATGCAGTTAAAGGGAATTTTAATTATTCAAATTGCATTTAAAACGATTTGACATTATAAATAAATAATCCAGTGTTTATTTACTTTATGAATAATGAAATATTCAAGTATAAAATAATTTTATGCGTATGATAAGAATATAAATATAACCGAAATAAAATTTTAAATATCTAGTTTTCAATCATGAAATTTCTAAAATTCTGAATATTGAAAACAGTTTTGACAGTTAATAAAAAATAATAATAATAATCGAAAGCCCGTTTTCCAGAACATATGCATATTATCCATGCATTTTGTATTGTAAAACTGTGACATCATATCCCTAAAATTTAATGTTATCTTCTCATAATCTTAGGATAATATGCCAGTGTTATTTATTAGAAAATGATGTGATTATAAAATTAATCAGAATGCATTTATTGATTTAAATTTATTTATAGTGTCAACATATGCTATATCAATTCTTAAAGAATTTATTTTCTAAAACATAAAACTATATGAAGCTAGGAAATAATTTTTCATAACTGAAGCTATATATCTTCTTCTTCTTCAGCCGGTCCACTGCTGGACGAGGGCCTCCCCCAATGCTCTCCATGTCTTCCTATCTTGAGCTTTTCTTTTCCACTTTCTTCCCGCCAGGGTCACAATCTCCTCTTTCCATTTAGTCTTTGGTCTTCCTCTTCTTCTCCTTCCTGTCTTTGGCTTCCATTGTATCACCAAGGCTGACCATCTTCCGTTCTGCGGGCCAAGTGTCCGGCCCAACACCATTTTAGTTTTTTATATGCATTATGGCGTCTTTAATTCTCGTTTGTATTCTTATCCATGTATATCTTTTTTTTTGTCAAGTAGAGTAATATCATCATGGACCTCTCCATTCTTCTTTGAGTCTATTGTATTCTATTGATCATTTTTTTTGATAATGTCCATGTCTCACTTCCGTAAGTAAGAACAGGAAGTATACATTGATCAAAGACTTTCTTCTTAAGGCTCAATGGAATATTGCTCTTAAAGATGTAGTTTAGTTTTCCAAAGGTTGTCCATGTTAGCTGTATTCTTCTTTTAATTTCTACTTCCAGATTTCCATTTATATGAAGATTATGACCTAAGTAGTTAAATGATTCTGTTAGTTATATATCAGCTATGATAAATTTATATTTGTTCAATTTTTTCTTATTAAATAGCAAAGAAATCTCAATAATGCTATATCAAATATCGCCCACTGTTCTCTTTCAATTATAAATAGATATTTAATGATATATAATGATTACAATTAAAATTATCACCTCTATGGTATCTTCCTTCCATTCACTCTAAGTCTACATTTAAATTATTATTTTTTCCGGAAGAAATATTCAGATATAGTATTTAATAAAAGACATCAGTTATAATAATATAATACGGTTTCACAATCAGTTTAAATGAAATAATTCATATCTTCGTAGCTAGTTTTAACTGTTTACTTAAGCTAACAATAAAATATTCCGTGTTACTTACACTAATGATATTTTAGATTTACGTCCTATTATAATATGTCTATTCAGCCATTTTAGTGTTTAATTGAACAAATATATAGTTTTAACTGTCTTCGATTGAGTCAATCATTAAAATTATGAATATTTTTATGCACTCATTTTTTCAGCTAACTTTTCTTGTATGTATAAAAATTCGTAAATAAATCTGTGTATAGTAATATTTATATATTTAGTGATTAGAATGAATATATATATATATATATATTCGAATGTAATCGGTTTATTTCAGTAAAAAAATATATAAAATATATTTTTTCACCGAAGTTAAGCAATTCAATCTTTTATACATCGCAACTTGAGTTTTCATCGAAGTTAAGCAATTCAATCTTTTATACATCGCAACTTGAGTCAACGGAATATTTTCGTAAATGTCAAGCTGCTATAAAAAAATTTTCTAAAAATACAAAATAAAAAAAAAGTAATTTTTTTCGATTTATGTTAAATCATAAAAAATTAGTCGATGAAAAAAAAATCATCAGATATTCTTTTTCAATAGTGTATTTTTATATAACGATACAAATTGAAATTTCGTTTGTATCGCTCTAACCATAAAATAATATATGTGACTGCCTCTACTAGCGAAGTATCGAAAGGTGTCTTCGTTACGTATCGACATGCAGTACATCAATAGCCTCATAGAAGTGAAATATGCTCACAGTCAGCATAGAAATCAATTTCTAGATTATATTTTTTCGATACTACGTGCCGAAAGTTTATATAAGCGGAAACGACTTCCTTAGTTCCATTTATTCAGGGTAAACATTATAATTTTTCATTATTTGTTAAGGATGCAGAAGGAAAAAAAATCAATTCAAATGAACTTCTCATCAATTTGATTATCAATTCTCCCAATTTTTTCTTTTGTTTCAAAATTTTATTATTCGCATAAAATCTCACAAAACAATATTTTATTATAATATCGTCTAATAATTGAATAAAACTGCTAAAAAATTGAGAAAAATATGACTACAGTATACATAGTTTTGTGAATAATATATACAATTTAATACATTTAATAGTGCAGTTTTAAGTTAAGCAATACTTATCAAGTTAGACATGTTATAAATAATAAAACTACAAAAATATTTACCTACTTTTAACTTTTATTACATTTTATTAACTATAAAAATAAATACTATTATTATCCATCGTTTACTGTACACAATTATACATCACTACATCAATAAAATATGAATGTATTGCAGTATTGCATAATAGTACACCATCGTGTACTATTATGCAATACTGCATCCATCGTATCATAAAAACTATTTTTATGATACGATTGGTGCAGTGTTGAGCCAAAATTAATTTATCATAAAAGTAAAGATTCACTTAATTTTATACATAAAAGTTTTCATATTTTCGAATTTCTCAGTTTTAATTAACAATTTTCCTTATAGTAATATAAATAGATAGCATAAAAAAGCTAACACGAGTCTTGTATAGTTAATATTATTTTTAAAATAATGGATTTTAATGTTTACGCATAGTAACGACTAAAACTTTTAACATTTTGTAGGGATAAAATCTTAAATGGAAGACAAAATTTGATTAAAAACTTTCCGAACAAACGAATTTAATTTCAAACATTTAATTGGAACGTTTGTATGAAACTAATATGTGGCAATAAATCAATAACCATTATAAACATTATTAGTTGCATTTTGGCTTATTGTATAGATAGATTAGACAACTAGCATTATAATAAGATTGAAGATATTTTTCTTGTTTTATAGAAATAGTAGACATCTTCACTTGATTGGGCTTGTTGATAGCTCTATGTGTAGATGTCAGTATGAGGAGGAAACTCTTCTTCACATTTTGTGTGAATGTGTGGCCCTTTCGTGGCTCAGGCGTGATCTCTTGGGGATGTATTTTCTTGTTCCGGAGGATTTTGCTACTGTCCCATTGAGGAAAATACTGTCATTTGTTTTAAAGACGGGATTTTCTTCTGGGATGATTAGAATGGGGGTGCACAATAGACCATTGTTGGTCGTGGTGCTTGGACTGGGTAGGCTCCTACCTTTTCTACTACTACTACTACTACTACTACTACTACTACTACTACTGCTACTACTACTACTACTACTACTACTACGGTGCTTGGGCTGGGTAGGCTCCTACCTTTTCTACTACTACTACTACAGAAATAGTAAAATCTGAAATGTAAGAAATACAATATATATATTGCATTTAAATATTACTAAATTTATATTTACATATAAATGCAGTAATATTTCACTTTTTAAGCTATATTTTCTAATTAAACAGAATTGAAAAAGACTCGAATTTTCATTTCTTTTAATGAGTCTACACTACTTATTTTTAAAAAAGTTTAAGGATAATTTCTTTTATAATGCTTGCATGAATTTCAGATAATAGATTATGATTTATCGCACTTAAAACTTTAATTCACTGAATAAAAATGATGCTGTTATAGTTGCTTTTTATTCTTTTCGTTGAAATTTTAATCTTTGAACTTCATTAAAGAGTGATTACTAGCCAAATAGAAATGATAAAGAGCATTCCAATTTTAATTAAAATCAAAAGTCAATTAGCACATGTTGGAAAAGATCAAAAAAAACTTAAATAATAATAATATTTGTTTACCATAATGCGATTTCTAAACATTTAGTTAAATAATATTTTTATAAATTTATTTGTATATCCTATATCGTCATATCGAATAAATTCTCCTATATCATGATGCATAATACTAACAGCATGTAAAAAAAATCTATTGCTTTTTTTTTCCTTCTTTTTTTTGATGGGGAAAAAGTATTAATAAAAGTTAAGAAATCTCTATCACTAAAAGTATACATTTTTCATTTAATATTGTTTTCAGATAATTGTCGTCAAAATCAATAAAATAATATATTATACTCGATTAACGAAAGCACTTTTCTAAAAATTTTTATTGATCTTATAAGTCATACTTACATCTAAGCACGAAAATAAATAACTACATTATCACAAATTTTTAGAAAGCTGACATATAATGTTTTATAAACTATCAAAAACGAAATTTATGGTAATTTACTATCATTATACTTTTTAAAAATCAATATAATTATTTTATTTTTGATAATAAACGAAACAAAAAAATATATATATATGAATTATGACAACACTAAATAAACTGATAATAATTTCTCTTAAATTAGATTAATGCAATTTATTCCAATTTAAATTTTAACTTTTGCTAGGTCACGACACATGTCAAGAACCTCGTTTTTCTTTGTTGCGCTTCTTAAGATTCTTAGAATGACTTAAGATTAATTTCTGGTGTGCACGCAAAAACATTCTCTTTATGTTGACATGGATAAAAACATCTTTTATCTCATGAAGTCTTCTTTAAATAAACAAGATTAGAGGATTATAAAAAAAGAAAATCAAACGTTTATAAATTTACAAAAGAAAGCAAAACTGTGCGAAACTCTTCAAGTGGCTGCGAACGTGGGATTTCAATCAGATACAATTCTACACTGCATCATTATAAAAAAAGAGTTTGCGAAGTCGTTTGTGTCCAACAAGTGTAAAAATTGATTATAAAGTCTGATAAGCTTTACTGTTTGATAAAATATAAGGGTAAAAATCAATTTGATATAATTATAACACGAAATTTCGTTTGAAAAAAAAAATTTCATATATTGCATTTATTGATTATAAAATTAATATTAATATTAAAAGCTATATTTTATAATTTTTAAAAATAGAATTTTATGAAAATTAATGTAAAATAATATAATACAAATAACAAAAGCTTGAGAAATTATTTTTTATATTGAAAATCTATTGAAAAAAAATCTGAAAATTAGTATAACATTAAGATTCTATGCTATGTAAGTAGGCCTACTGCACAATCAAATGGATAACAAGTTGCAAATACTGTACAATATTTAATGATTTAAGTGTAAATTCGTAAATAAAACTTCGATTGAGTACTAATGAATGAATAAAAAACGAATTACTGTAGTTAGCTCGATATAAAAATTTTAAAATAATTAAATTAATATTTTCAAAGATAATTTCAATAAACTTTTTATTTCGAGACTATCTGTAGAATCTGTAATTTATATAAATCTACAGAATTCTAATTTTATCTGTGGAATCAAGTTTAAATAGAAGATTGTATTGTAAAGAATACAATCTTCCAAGATTGGAAGATTGGAAAGGAAAATATTCTTAATAAATATTTTATAGTAAAATAATTTTTATATACAAAAATATTAAAAAAAATAAAACATTCAAATTAATAGGTATTCAATAGCTCTTTTTGAAGAACTGGCAAATAATAAAAATTTTTAATTTTAAGAATTTAAAATGAAATTAGTGCATTAAGTTAAAATGTTAAATGCAGAACTTTATCACTTGTTGATAAATATTGTTAGAATAAAGTTGAACATAATCATGAAAAGGTTATGATGTTAGATTTGTTTTCTTAAGTTAGGAGAACTTTGATCATAAAATAACCAAATGCAAAAACTATTGTGTTTCTAAACTAGAATTATCTTGCATTTGGTTATTTTATAGTTAATATTCTCCTACCTTAAACCTTAAATAATTATAAATACTATTATTTTTTATTATGAATAAATATTGTTTAAATTTTTAATCTAAGTCCGTCAAATATGTATTAATATGGACACCTATCCAGTATAAAAGCAATATCTAGAGAATGGCATATGAGAAAAAAAGCAATATCTGCTTTATATAATTTAATTTTACCTATTTAATAAAAGTTTGTTTAATATATAAATAAAATACGACATTTTTGTTAAATCCTTTTTTTCATTTTCTGTAATATTTTTTCGCAGAACGATAAAAAGACATTATGCATATTATCTTAATAAATTTTTTAATTGGTTAAACTAAAATGGCAAAAAAGAAATAATTCAGGTGTCAAGATTTTATCCAGTTTTAAAGCTTTTATTGAACTTGACCGACTGTTTTAATTTTCTTCCAAAACTGGATAGTATTTGTATTGTATAACCTTATAAATCGGTTTTATCCGAAACTAAATAATGATATTCTCTTGTATGCCTGTGGCAATGTTTTGATGCGATGATACAGTTTGACAGGCAGAACAGCTCCAGGCAGAGACACAGAAGCCGAGTGCATCATTACTATGGTAAATAAGACTGAAGTTGACTTGTAGTGGGTTGCTGTATCTTCGCTTTAGGCTAATTACCAGAGAACAGTCAGCTAATTATAATAGGTCAAATTTTATGCAGACACGTTTCGCCTATGACAGAATGGTACGTGAAAATTTCGCAATTGGTTTTCAGTTTTCTAAATGTTTTTATTAACATTAAATTGTAACTGTTTTATATTTATAGTTAGTCATGATTTAACAGCTAAACAGTTTTGCTTGTACATAATTTGACACAAATTAAATATTAATTAAAGTTGCAAAGAAGATGATGCGATTAATATTTCACTGTACTTTGCCTATTCAGTTGTATGTATACAGCAAAATATAAATTTAAAAAATATATTTTACATATCATTTCAAAACTTCCATCTCATTCTATTAATTTTGATTAAATAAATACATGTATTAGCAATATACTTAAAACGCATTATCTTAAAGGAAGCTTAAATTATAAATTTTTCGTAATTTGCAAAGAATTTTTCTAAATAAAATTATTAAAAATAACAAATTAATAAAAATTTCATCTTGTAAAATGTTACTTAACTATGAATACAACGGTTATCATATTAAATATTTAAATTAAGTATTAAATAGCGCAATTAATTATATTGTATTTATATATTAAGGTACAGTAAGACCCCGTTTAACGCGGGGGATACGTTCCAAGGAAAAAAGCGTTAAATGAAAGCAATTAATTATATTGTATTTATATATTAAGGTACAGTAAGACCCAGTTTAACGCGGGGGATACATTCCAAGGAAAAAAGCGTTAAATGAAACAGCGTTAAACGAGGCCATTTTAACAGGTAAATAATGAGGATAGGTGAAACAGGACAGTGAATAAAAATATATATAGGTGAAGTACAGTAAGACCCCGTTTAACACGGGGGATACGTTCCAAGGAAACAAAGCGCTAAATGAAACAGCGTTAAGCGAGGTCATTTTAACACGTAAATAATGAGGATAGGTGAAACAGGGCAGTGAATAAAAATATATATAACATTTCTTTAAACAACATTTTTTAAATTCCATTTTTGTAACATGTATTATTACTATTGTATTATATTAATTATAGACTTTTTTATTGCTAATATTGATTTGTATTCATAAATCATTCATGAAAAAATTCTTAAAATTAGAAAATAAAAAGTTTTAAGAACAAAAAGCAGTAATCAGATTGCAATAAACTTTTAACAATGAAAAATGTTGATGAAGGAATAACGTTCTAACTTCAAAGAACTATAGTTTAAAATGGCAGCATTCAGGTTAAAACTAAAATGGTGTAATTCTTATTTTTATTACTGTAAAATAACATTGATGACCGATCATAAATATGAACTCTGAGAATGAAAAAATATTGATGAAAGAATAACATTCTAACTTCAAGGAGCTATAGTTTAAAGAGGTAGCATTCAGCTTAAAACTAAAATCGGATAATTGTTATTTTTATTACTGTAAAATAACATTTATGACCGATCATAAATACGAACTCTGATCACAGCTGATTTTCATATGTACAGCATGCACTGATATCAAACGCACTGGGAGACAGCATAGGAATATCAATGCAACGAATTCCTCGATTTGAATTCATAAATCATTGATGAAAAAATTCTTAAAATTAGAAAATAAAAAGTTTTAAGAACAAAATTACATTAATTATAGACATTCGATTTGTATTCATAAATCATTGATGAAAAAATTCTTAAAATTAGAAAAAAAGTTTTAAAAACAAAAAGCAGTAATCAGATTATAGTAAACTATAAACAATGAAAAAATTGTTTTTTAAAAACAAAAAGCAGATAGATTGCAGTAAACTATAAACTAGGGGTGGGCAACCTCCGGCCCGCGGACTGCAGTAAACTATAGACAACGAAAAAATAAATATTGATAAAAGAAAAAACGTTTTAACTTAAAATTAGAAAATAAAAAGTTTTAAGAACAAAAAGCAGTAATCAGATTAGTAAACTATAAAAAAAGCCTTAAGAACAAAAAGCAGTAATCAGATTGCAGTAAGCTATAAACAATGAAAAAAGTTTTAAGAACGAAAAGCAGTAATCAGATTGCAGTAAACTATAAACAACTCAAAAATATTAATGAAAGAATAACGTTCTAACTTCAAGGAACTATAGTTTAAAGTGGCAATGAAAAATATTGATAAAAGAAAAACGTTCTAACTTCGAGGAACTATAGTTTAAAGTGGCAGCATTCCGGGGTTAAATTAAAATGGGAATAATTATTTTTATTACTGTAAAATGATATTGATGACTGATCATAGATATGAATTCTGACCGCAGCAGACTTTCATATGTACTGCACTGCACTGATATCAAACCTTTCAGATGGCATAGGAGTATCAATGTGTAAGAATTCCTGTGATTTAGGATTTAAGCAAGAATAACAGTTTGAAAAACCATGCCAAAGTGAATAAATAAAAATATAGAATTCGATAAAAACCGCGTTATATCGAAACAGCGTTAAGCGGAGTCTTACTGTATAAGCATTGTAATTTAATATGTTATTAATTTAGAGCAATTACAATAAATGAATATGCTAAATTTAGATAATTGTTTTATAAGTTTAGCACATAAGTGGAGTTATACCATTAGAAAACTGTCAGTTGTAAAGATTTTTTGAAAGATTTCTACAAAATTTTTATAAGTCTCGCAATTTGCCCGCTTAACATTCAAATACCCCCGCTTAACGCTGTCGCTCCCCGCTTAACATTCAAATATGTAAATCTGGTCAAATACTGTACAGTATTTGACCAGATTTACATATTTGAATGTTATGTTTTCAAACTCCTTTGAAGCTGCAGAAATTAAACTTACTGGTTAGTATTTCGTATATTTTTGACCTGGATAAGATCGATGCATATGTCGATCTGAATCGGACAATTGATCGATCTGAATCGGACAATTAAATCTTGGAAATTCGGTAAAACCAATTGGATTATAAATTTTAAAAATTTCTTATCATAAAAAATATTTAATAGATCGGAAGAGCGGTTCAGCAGGAATGCCGAGACCGATATCGTATGCCGTCTTCTGCTTGAAAAAAAAAAAAAAAAAAAAAAAAAAAAAAAAAAAAAAAATATTCTTCGGAAGATCGAATAGCATGATTTATGTAATTGTATTTACATTTAAAATTTCTCATTTTATATTGATTTAATATGTAATTGTAATCAAGAAAGTTTATAAATTTTTCTAAAAATTCTTCTATTGTAACTTACATTTTTTCTTACATAATTGTTTATATAGATTTAATAAAGCTGGATGTTTTCTTTTTTAATAAAGTCCATTATATATTTAGCTTCTGTATATGCTGTATTTTGAATAAATTATATCCAATAATGAATTAAAATTATTTTTAGAAATGATCTGATCGTGAAAAATTTAAAATTATGAAACATTAATAATTTGTCAAAAAAGTCTATTTAGTAAATATATATTTATTCATTCTAGTCAGTCATGAATTTTTTTAGTTTCAGAATTATATTTAAATTTATAATCGTATGTTTTATTATGAATTTTCTAGCTGGAGAATAATGCAATACGAACAATGGTTCATATTGATGATTGCGAATCCTGCTTCAGCTAAATGATATTTAATTACATTCGAAATTTAAAATATTTTAAAGCTTTACATAAAAAAAAACATCGAAACATTTCAGATATGTGCTATATTTAAAATTTTATAATCTACAATACAACAAATAATTCTGAAAAGAACTAATAGCTTAACTTTCTCTATATGGCGACTATTTTAGAATGATTAATGATGGAAGTTTAAAAATTATGCCATGAAAATCATCTTTAATGGTATGACTTTCTCATTGAATTTCATAAAAATCTATCAAATAGTTGTAAAGTTATTAGGAAGAACCTCAGAAGTTTGAATACCAGCCATATTTAAAAGATTGAAGCCATATGATTATTTTCCATCAAGGTCATGTTTAATGGAATGAACTTTCGCGTAAATTTCATAAAAATCCATCAATTAGTTCAAAAGATATTACGAGATAATATCAGAAGTTAGAATTTCCGCCATTAAAAATGGCGGAACACCCCGAGTGAATTTCATAAAAATCTACCAATAATTCAAAAGTTATTGTTGAAGGACACATAAGCAGACAGCATCCTACTTCCGTAAGCTTATATTATACGAGTATATATAAAAATATATATAATTGGTTTTTATATTCATGAAGGAAAATAGTCTAAAACGTAGCCTAAATCGTAGTATCCCACATATAATGAAAAATATATTTTTAAATAAATAATATAATCATCAATTTTTCATATTTATTTTATTAAAAAATAAGTAAAAATAAAAATAT
>AYEL01034774.1:0-10226 GCA_000484575.1 Olivierus martensii
TGTAAAGATGATGACATGAATGAATTACTCTGTAAGCTAATAACTTTGAACTTGTTACGTATAAGTATGTAAATGAAGCAACACGGGACTGTACGTCACTCGAGTATAAAAGAACGACGCAATCGACAAGTTTTTTGAGATGCTGTTTGATAACGAGAGGTGTTATTCTGACGTAAAATTGGCGAAAGTGACATTTGAGTTCTTGTAAAGTTCGACGATTGTTTGAAGCTTGTATCGGAGGTGGAGATATTAGTATTTAAGTAGCATTTAAGGTTTGTTTCTTGTGAAGTTTGGCTATTTGAATTGGATTAAATAAGTTTTGTTGTTTATTTCATTGTGCTTTTTAGTAGTTTAAATAAAACTTTAATTAACACTTTGTATGTGTTTTGGAGTGTAATAAATTTATATTTTTGTTATTTAACTTGTTTGAGAATTCCTTCTATTTATTAGCATAAGTTTCTAACATTACTGTTGTTCATTCTAATCTAACACTTAATCGGTACTTTTAGTTATAAGTTCAATTTCCTGTTTCGTTTCGTCGATCAGACGTTACGTTATTGTTAGTTTGTTTTGTAATTAATTAAAAATTAAGTTAGAAAAAAGATCTGATCTCGGGCAGAACTCTGGAATTTGCAGAGTAGCTAACCGTTAGGCTTAGTTATAATTAATCTTATTGCATCCGTTCAAATTCGCGACTTTGCAACTGTCTTTCTGAATTGCGTTGAAAATTGCGTCAGCCTTGTCGGTGTCGCTTTTTGCCTCAGATCTTCTAAAATTTCGGCATAAGGAACAAATGTGCAGGAACTTAGGGCCTAAATTTGAGGCTGCATTCAAGCATAGGGGCACATTTTTCTATGGACTTGCGGACGAAATGAACAGACTTTTGGCCTACCTGCAGTCTGTGGAGTGAGCAAGGATAGGTAATGAGAAATGTTCCGGCAAACTGATTCAGAAACTACATTTGGTAACAACTTCCTATATTAGAGAGAGAGAAAGAGAAAGAAAGCGTTTACATTCGTAACAGCATTTTGCCGCTCAGCAGGAGTCCGCGAATATCGATTTTGTGGTTACAAATTTTCGCGAATATCGAGAATTGATTGTAATGTACAAGAAAATGGCTTTTAGTTATTCTTGTATCTTAAAAATTTACAAGATATTTATTTATTCCCCCTCAAAAATCTTAATTTAAATACCTGAAGATTTTTAGTAATAATCATTGAATCATTGTAAAGCTCTTATATAAAACGATCTTTTAGTTTTATGTAGCTCTTCATTTTTTTAACAAACATTATTTTTATTTAAATGATAATTAGCTATATTTATATTACTAGATAATATAAATAATATTATTAATAATCAAAAATCTTTATCTGAGAAAATCTTAATTTAAATACCGGAAGATTTTTAGTAATAATCATTGAATCATTGTAAAGCTCTTATATAAAACGATCTTTTAAAAATCTGGCAAAGTATAAATATTATTATAATAATTACCATCATCATCAAATTAAATTTTATTTAATGATAAAATAATCTGAAATATAAACTGCATTATATAACCACTTAATAGGGAAATAACTGAGTCAAGTGGATAAGTAATATTCTATTAAAAAAAAAAATTTGTTTTTTCTTCACATTTGCATTTATTTTTTAGATATTTCCAAATGTTCTAAATTAATAATAAAAACTTCAAGTTAGAGTATGACTATAGTGTGAATTGTTGTTTTGAACTGTAAAGTTTGAATTAATATTTTTATATATATATGATTGCAATTTGCAGACAGATAAATTTATACTGGATCTATTACACACAGCTAACCAAAATTTATTTTTTCTAATTATTATTATTTTTTAAAAATATATTTGCACTGGAGCACTGATACTTTGTCAATAACTGTTGTTCATTAAGAGAATGAACATGACCAAGTTTGAAGAAATCAAGAGAACAAAAATTCTCCATATTCAAAACGAAAACAATTTTTGCTTCATCATCATCATTTCTTATTTAATCCACCGCTGGATACAGGATATTTCTTACCACCTGTACCAATCTTTTTTCTTGGAAACATGATGAGATAGGAAATAGGGCAAAAAATTTTGATTACCAAAGTATATCCGAAGAATCGAATGGGCATGATAAAAAAATTTTGTGGGCCATCGGAACTAGGGGCACAAGGGGTCAACTATGAAATCTCCAATGGAAGAAGTATCTGAAGAATCGAATGGGCATGATAAAAATTTTGTGGGCTCATCGGAAGTAGGACACAAGGGGCCAACTTTGAAACCTCCAATGGAAATGCCAATTTTGGCATAATTATATAGAACTGTAAAAAAAAACTTTTGTTTTCAAAGTTTTTTTAATATCACCTATGGACTGAGATATCACAAAAAAAAAGAAAAATAGAAAAAAATGCTGCCACATGTATTGCAGATTGATCTATTCAAGCCATAAGAAGAAGAATCTGACAGAGGGCATCTGTGTACATCCATGGCACTCATAAAGGACTGAAGGTGATGTTCTTGAGTATGACTCCATGCCAAACTGTGATGGCAAAAGACTTGTCGCACCTGCAATTCGAATACTATCACAAAATACCCAAGTTGACCTTAAATCTGCATAATACTGTGTGAGGAAGTTAACTTTGACCTGTCCTATTTTTATTTTATTATGAACTCTATTATTTTACAATCAATTCAATCTTTGAATAAAATATACGGGAAATAATAGTAATTTGAAATTTTATATATCGAATTTGCATATTTAAAAATATATCGATTTTTTATAGTTAAAAATATTGGGATATGGTAAAAATAATTTCAGAAATTAAAATAAATTTTTCTTTGCAGAAACTATTGCTAAAAAGTACTAAAAAATTCATTATATTTCTCTATTTTTTAGTATTTTTATTTTCTTTCGTATGCTTAAAATTAAAAAAAAGGATGCGTATGATTAAGCCAAACCATTTGGACAATTTTATTCCACTGATTTCCATTTTATTTTTCAAACCAATACCAAAAGTAAAGCAATCACGTTAAAAAGGATGCGTATGATTAAGCCAAACCATTTGGACAATTTAAATTATTCCACTGATTTCCATTTTATTTTTCAAACCAATACCAAAAGTAAAGCAATCACGTTTTAGCTTATAGCTCAATTGTCGCCGAAATCCAGGAAGAACAAAAAAACCAGACGCTAATTTGCGGCACTTTCTATATACAGAGCTTTAGTGGACATTGTCCATTCATTTTCGCGCCTATATCAACCTGCGCGTGAGGCGGTTGCCTCCTCTATAAAATCAGCTCTGCATATTATAATAAAAAAAATTGCTTTATTATTTCAATTACATCAAAAAATCTTGCTTTATAAACTCTCTCATCTTGAAATACTGCCCTAATATTTTAAATAACTATGTAGTTTTACATTATATTTTCTAGAAAATTTTACAATTGTAATGTTTAAAATTCTTCCAATATTTGAAAATGAAATAGTACATCTTGAAATACTGCCCTAATATTTTAAATAACTATATGTAGTTTTACATTATATTTTTGCTAGAAAATTTTACAATTGTAATGTTTAAAATTCTTCCAATATTTGAAAATGAAATAGTATGTTCTTATGTACAAAAGTAGATAATTTGAGTACTTTTATTGTAATTTGATACAGGAATATTCCAAAGATCAAGCTCTACTTTCAAAAAAATGAAAAAATTCACATATACAGTATATAAAACTGTCAATTTCTTCCTATCAGAGGGATGTTTCTTGCTTTCTGAAAACAAAAGGCAACATTTTTTACTCATTTGAATTACATCATCATGGTCAAATATTTTGGCCTGTTCATTTTTGAAAAAAAAAAAAGCAGCAACAACATAAAAGTCCATGTGCAAATGTCTAATATCTTATTCCATCCTAAAGTTTAACTGAACTTTCTAGATACTTTATGTATATTATATTATATTAATATAAATGAAGGGTTTGGTGCAAGAACCAGTTAAGTCACAAAAAGCACATTTCGAGAATATGAATATGTATTTGGACTTACCTTGGTTTTTGTATCAAAATATATAAAATTTGACATACGACTTGTAAAAGAGGACGTAAATAACATGACAACAAAATATAAACCAAATATTGAATCATAAGTTACATTTTATTAAATCCAGTCATTTTATAGTATCGGTTTAATATTGTTATAACAGAATCTTTTCAGTAAACTATTGATTTTTACTCATACTAAAGTAGATATTCTGTTAAATATAATCACTACAAATAAACAAAATTTGTTTATTTGTAGTATTGGTACTGTAGATTTTACATTAATTCTACAATATATTCTCAGTATATTCTGTTGAATATTATGCCATCTGTCAGTGCAAGAACAAGTCCAGGACTTATCTGGTTCTTCCTCCAAACATAACTGCAATGTCTGTTGGCAGCTAAGCACAACTCATTCATAAAAGTCTGGTTCTTGCACTAAAAGGTGCCCACTGTGATTTTATATATGATGCATACAATAACTCATTTTCAACCAAAAGTGGACTTAACTGGTTTTTGCACCAAACCCTTCAAATTTGTTCCTAACATTGATAATCTTTTATATCTTCTATCCAGATATTTAATATAATTATACACAAGTACTGAAGGTCAGCAGTAAAAGCAGCTGATCTTTTTGCCGACTTTCAATGCTTATAGAAAATGTAGTAATATAGTTCAATTGAGAATTGCATATACCAATGTGGCGAAATTGCAGTTCACAAGCCATATGCAACTCTTTGATACCTTCAGTGTGGCTCCATACAACAAAATTCAATAAAATTGGCAACTAGGTCCCAAATCAAATAAAATAAGGTCCTGTAAGCTAATTCAGATTTTATTTTATTCGAAATTCAATAGTTAATATGAAGCAAAATACTTACTTTATTAAAAAAAATAATATATTTGTAATTTTTTTATTTATTGTAAAAAATATTATGCATCTATATGAAATAAATGCATGTAAAATATATAATAAATTTTTGAAACCATTATTAAGATTACTCAAAAAAATTGATGTGGCTCTCATTAACTCAGAAAGAAACTGATTGTGGCTCACAACTATTTGAAATTTTCCTATATGGCTTGTGTGACACAAAGCTTGGCCACCTCTGGCATATACAAATAATTCTTGGTTTATACGTTCTCAGGTTAATGAGTTTTTTCAAATATGAAGTATTAAAAAAATGAAAGTATAAACCTCAATTGCAATAAATGCTAAACATTTCCACAAGCATTGGCATAAAAAGGCATTTCAAGCCAAATATGTAGCTATACAATACAGTATTTGTAGCAAAAACTGGTCTGCTATGAAATGGAGAAATTCAAAATGGTGGTTGAAAAGGGAAAGTAGCATGCCCTCTGGTTTTAAACTGGTATATTATGTAGATAACTTCCATTTTCATTTTCTGCCTAAGGTAATAGTTAATCTATATAAAAGATCATCTACTTATTTAATAATAATAATAAAATAAAAATTCTTTAACATTTATGACAAATAATTTAATAATAAGAATTTGTTTGATTTTAAAATTGTCTTTCTATTTTTTTACATAGATAATTTATCTATCTATCTATTATTTAATCATAAACTATTGATTATGTTCGCCTTTAATTAATTTTGCTACGGTCAAATTGCATTGCTGAGGATGGAACCAAATTTTAACATTATGCCTATGGGATATTGGCTCATGGTTTGCAAATTCTTATTTTACGAACCATTTTCAGGTCTGAATTAATTTTTAAAGTCAGGAACGATCTGTATTTTTAATATGTATACTGTATATAAGTTAAATGAATAAATTTGTAAATTCCTTTATAAAAGTTTATTTTAATATAATTTCAATTTATCAATTATGGAAAATGATATTTTACAAAAACTATACCAATAATATATATGTGTTTATATATATCACAGTATACAATATACATTATATCAAACCATTACATACATAGTATATATAATTCTGAACTGTCCAAAAATATTCAATAATGTAAAATACAGTACAAAGTTAGAAAAAGAAAGACATCAGCATTATAATTTATTTAAGCTTAATTTCAATAATAAATTATTCTTCAATTTATACAAATTAGAATATAGTATTTTAATATATATAGTGCTATACTTAATTGACATATAGAGCCTAATTATAATACATTTGGTTTGTATTATATTATACATTCAAATTATAAAAAATATTCTCTGCAATTATGATATAAATTTATAAAAAATTAACAAGTTTCAGATATTTATCAATCATTGGTTAAAAATCTGACCTGTACTTGTGCTTTAATAATCTTGGAAGTTAAAATCATACAAATATTTCTTCTTAATCAGCAGTCTGTAATTTGATTTGATTAAATTTAATCTTAATCAAATTAAATTACATTCTTCCTGAATCAAGTTTGTTCTGATAAAATGTGTTACTTTTATCTTTGTTTAAAGTAAAGTCAAAATTTAATGTTTTAAAATACTAAACAATTATATAAATAAATAAATAATTTATGTGAAAATTAATACATATTTTAGCAATGGATCATTTTATGCTAATAATTGTTACTTTGTTTAGATTAGAAAGATAAACTTCATTCAGAATATTTAGATGAGCAATGTTAAAGTGAACTAATGAGATGAATTATATACATTCTGACAACAATATTTTACTACAAAATTAGAGAGAATTAATCCATTAAAGAAAAATTTGAATATGCAATAAAAAAATACCTTGAATTCAACTTATCTATGAAAGCACTATAATTGATTACAGTGGTATAGCTACAATGATGCAAGTGGTGCCATTGGACCAGGGCCCATATTTTACTGAAAGAATTAAGCAAAGAAAAAAGAAATTATCACTAAGTTAAAACAAGCCTTTATAGCAGAAAAATTATAATTGATTACAGTGGAATAGCTACAATGATGCAAGTGGTGCCATTGGAGCAGGGCCCATATTTTACTGAAAAAATTAAGCAAAGAAAAAAGAAATTATCACTAAGTTAAAACAAGCCTTTATAGCAGAAAAAAGAAAAACTTTTATTAACAAAGAGTAAAGTGTTTTCGGTCTATTATAAGACCTGCATCAGGACATGATCAGTTGAGCTGTGACTTTCATGTAACTGCTGTGGAAGGTTGGGCGGAGGAGATTGTTGTCTATTGAATTGTGTACTCTAAAACGGAAAAATGTGCTGACATTCTTATCTCATTTGGCTCGCTCTACTCATTTCTTGGCATTAACATTAATAACAGCTAATATGAAATAGCCTGAAATAAATTTCTACAATTGACAATTAAGTTGTACTCATTCTTATGCTTCTCAAATCAATTAGATGGCAAATTCTGAAGAGAAAAGCCAAATCAGTCCAATAACACTTAACAATTCTACATCTCTAAACTCAGGATGTGGAATGTCCCCTGTAACAGACATAATGTTTAATTTGAGTGGGCTTTCTACAAATAGTATTGTAGAAACATCCAAGAAACAGATATCCTGGTCCAACCTAACACTAAATTGTTCTTTATCTTCAAAAGACTCTGATCAAAGTTTTGCCGAATCTCCTCAAATTGATACTCTCGTTTCACCTAATAGACAGCTGAAGAATGTCAATCCATAAAATGAACGTACTCAAATAATCAGAAGAGTTCAAACTTTTCCATTTTATCCAAATCCACTGAGAGATAAAGAAAACATTCCTAATTGTATTTTAACTGATCATATTTCCAGAAAATTAAAATGTTTAGGTAGTTCCACTGTCTTTATGTACTGATGCGGGTCTTATAATAGACTGAAAACGTTTTACTCTTTGTTAATAATAAAAGTTTTTTTTTCCTACTATAAAGGCTTGTCTTAACTTAGAATTAATTAGGAAGCAGGTTGAACGTTGTTTATTTGTATCTTAAGAAATTATCAATTGTTTTGCAGAGGTAACAAAAAAAAAATTTATTTTAAGTAAGTTATTAATAAAAATGAATTTTTATTCTTAAATTCATCAGTGCAGACACTATTGTTTTAGCTGTAAATTGAATAAAATTTTCCCAGGGGCCTGTTTTTATATTCTACACCAGGACCCACAAAACTCTAGCTACAATGCTGTTGGATTATAAATAAAATAGCATTTGATTCTAGGTGAAAAATTTATTTAAAAATACTGTCATTCCAATACTGTATATCAAAAATTCTTCATTTCCAAATTATTTGTACAGTATATTACATATCAAATAAGAATATAAATAATATATAATATAATATAAAAATATAAGAATATTTGAAATAAGAGTACAAATGAAATATATCATCAAAACAAATTAAATCAAAACTTTTACAAGTAAATTTTCAATTTACAATTTTTGATTCTAAGATTATATTAGTAATAAAGATTTTAGGAAAAAATTTATATTTAAACAAATTATATTTAATCACTAATAATAATGATTCAATTTAATAATCATTTATCTATATATTCAGTATCTTAGTTTTGGAAATATGAAAAAGATGCAATTCAAAATCAAAAAATACAGTATTTTAAATATTATACAAGCATATATATTTTACAATACTTTTTTCAGATTATATAAAAATGCTCAATTAAATAAAAATTTTGAAGAAAAGACAAAATAGAAATAGATTCTATTTAGTTTATTTAGAAACAGACTAAATAGAATAATTGTAAAATGATCTGACAATCAAATATTTCAAACATTATATGCCTAGAGATATTTATACAGGTATTGTCTGTCAACAAAAGCCGCACCTAGCTAAGATGGATGAGTCCAAACGCTAAAGGGAGAGTCGCAGTTGGTATAATGACGGGTGTAAATATTGAATTAATATTATATTAAGTTCTGTTAAATATACTATTTCCAATGTCGAAACTAATCATTTAGCATTCGACATTACAATAAACTTCCATTCAAATTCAGTTATTTTGCATTTGAAAACTTCCATGTGTGAAGCTGTCATCCCTATTTTGTCACTGGACTCGTTCAGTTAACATATGTGTACTTGCATCAATGGTCGCAGTTAAGCTGGACAGACAGTAGTCCTCTACTTATAATAAGGTTATGTTTTGATAGCACCATCACAAATTGAAAATGACCCACAATAATAATAATAATAATAATAATAATAATAATAATAATAAACAATGGATGAAATACAGAATCCTTCAAGATGATAAAATCATCCAGATTTGATCTTGGATCCTCCAAGATAAAATAATCCAGAATTGAACCTGGATCCCCATGGTAGTAAGCAATTGCTTTACTATACAACCATTGGTGCCAACTGTAAATTTTTAATAAAACAAAGAATGAAAGTAAGAAAGTTTGGAATATTGTAGGGGGAATTATAAGATTGGAAATTAAATAATCATAAGTAGGGGAGCACCTGCATATCGAAATTTATAATTAATTTTTATGGATTTATATTATTATTTTTCTATATTTTGAACTGTTCATTAAAATAAGTAACAAAACAATTAATAAACCAATCTATTGTATAAGTAATATTTTATTTGCATGGAAAAAAGAATTTTATTACAAAGATTTGATACTAAATTAAAAAAATGAATTATTGAAATTGCTAAAATAAGAATTTGAAAAAAAAATCAGAGCAAATATAATTATTGATTGGCTGCATTGTTTGAAAGTTTCTGATAAAACTGCAGAATAGTGATATGGTAAAGCTTTTGTTGGCCATCAGTAGATTTAATTGCTAGTCCTATAAATCTAGATTTTCCATGAGGAGTCCAGGCTCAGCCCATTAAACTGCCTTTCACCTGGTTGATTAATACATGGTGGGCTCTGAAATTACCACTGCCATCTATATCCCTTGTAAATTTCAGCTAAACTAACTTATTCTAACTTTAATATGATAAAAGCTGATGATTTTTTATAATATATGTTAATAAGAAATTGTTTGTTTAATCATTCCCATTTTTATTTGAAGAAAATCATTTTTTTAAATTAATTAAATAAGATATATTGATTTGGATTAATCAAAATATGATCACTTTACTATAACCATACTTTATTAATGACTTCTATTTTAATTCTAAACAGCAGAGCTGGAGCTAGATGTGGCAAACAAGATATTTACATAATACAGTAGTACCTTGGTTAACGACAGCCTTGGATAATGACGGTTTTGGTTAACGACGAGTTTTTTGAAAGAAAAAATGTCTTGGTTAACGAC
>AYEL01034838.1:0-24868 GCA_000484575.1 Olivierus martensii
CCCCCAAATTTGTTTTGGCTCTAGGGGCCAAACGGTGGGGGTGCAAACGAAATTATTAAAAGTGCAAAAGGTGCTAACGAGGTGCAAACGAATGCAAAAGAAAAAATTTAAAAATTCAAAAGTGGGGGGCCAACTTCACACCGGTGCAAAGTTCATTGAATTAATATGCCAAAAAACTTCTTTAAAGTTCAAAAATCGCTAATATTTTTGTATTATATAAATTTTTAATATAATTTCTTAAAAATTCTCTATAAAACACAGAAACTTCAGCATATAACTCTATTATAACATATACATAAGTTACTAGTGAAAAACATGAATTCTAATAGTTACAATTATCATTCATAAGTATAAATATTAACTTACGAAAATATTCATCGGTGAAAGTTGTAGCCAAATACATTATTATGGTCCCATTAATTATTTTGTCTGCATATTTCTCAGCTTGAATTCCCATCAGAGCACATTTCTTTCCATCCGATCCACATTCGCTGCATTTACCTCTGTAAAATGTTGTTTTATCTTTGCAACTATAAGCCACAGGAAGAACTTTTGTGTATAGAGTAGACGCAAATAAATAAACAGTTCTCATATGAGTACATCCAAACAATTTCCCTATAAAATCATAAACAAATTATACAAAATCTTTTATAAAAATTCTAAATTTATAAAATTAAAGAATTAAAATATTTTCAATGAAAACAGTGTAAATTTTTAACAGAAATTCAATTCCACGAGTCTGTCTGCACATCCTCTTCCGATTTGCCCTCCGTCTGGTCTAAAGAACACATGTCCAGTTGGTTGTTCTATTAGTAGTTGAACTACGGATAATATATTACAAAGGATTAATTTAATCAATATAATATTTAGAAAATATTGCATTAAGATACTAACATGAGCTGGATACAGAGATAACGTCTACAAACATTGCATCGGAATAATGAAGCTTGTACTTTGATGAAAAGCTGACGTAACAGGCACCTACAATATCTAATCCTGAAATTAATAGCATAATATCGATTAATGAAACCAATTTTATGATGATATAATCTTTATTATTATTTTGATCAGTCGTTATAAAAAATAATCTTCTGGATTAATCCCTAAATATAAAAACAGAAAAAGCTTTACTGATAGCAAATAACACTATAGCCATTTTCTACAAAAATATACGCGTACACACATTTATATATATGTAATGTTTTCATGTGAGATTATTTTAGTAAATTATCTGAGCCATCCTGTTAATGCCCCTGCTAGGTTAGTGTAGTTAAACTGCTATATTGCACAAGGGATATACATTATTTGACAGAAGTCACTTGTACAGTCCGTTACAGGAAATAAATTATCTGAGCCATCCTGTTAATGCCCCTGCTAGGTTATATTGCACAAGGGATATACATTATTTGACAGAAGTCACTTGTACAGTCCGTTACAGGATGGTCAACATCCATGATGGTGTCAACTGGAAAGTTGAAAGATGGGGTTCAATACCGGGATCGAACCCCTCCTGAAAAATTGGAGGTGTGGAACACCCGGATCTTGCAAGATCCGGGTTCCACACCTAAGAGCCACAGTTTTACCACGTGGCTATCTTGTAACTAGGACTATGTGCATATTGCAAAATTTGTAAGAGTAATCTGCACAATCATTTTAAAATTCAAGACTCTTAATGTTTTATTCTTGAGATATTTTTATGAGCAATCTGCTGTAAGATTATATAAGGCCATTGTTCTAAAATATATGCAGTATATAAAAGCATTTCACTTTTTTCATACAAATATCACTGAAACTATTTATCCAACAAATAATTTCAGAGATATTAGCAATTTGATGTACCAAATAGCGTCGGCCGGATTGGCCGCGTGGAAACGCTTCGGCTTTCCACTCTGGAGGGCCCGGGTTCGAATCTCGGATCCCCAAATTCCGGTTGACCCCTCCGCAGGGGTGGGCAGCCTGTAGAAGGGCTTGTTTGTACCCCTCCGCAGGGGTGGGCAGCCTGTGGAAGGGCTTGTTTCGCCCCGTACATAGTATTCTACCTGAATGGAGTGTGGCGTCATCTGTTGACAAAGTTAGTATTCTCCCTGAATGGAAAGTGGCGTCATCTGTTAACAAAAATAGTATTCTACTAGAATGGAGTGGCGTCATCTGTTGGCCAAAAATAAAAATAGCTATTTACCGCTAGCAGGGGTGGACAGCCTGTGGAAGGGCTTGTTTCGCCCCGTCACTTAGTATTCTCAAATAGCCTGTGGAAGGGCTTGTTTCGCCCCGTCACTTAGTATTCTCCCTGAGAAAAGTGGCGTCATCTGATAACACAGAAAAAAAAGATGTACCAAATAGCTGCCATCTTGTAATATTCCAGAACATTGGATAACAAAGACCGATCTTAAATTTTTAATATTCTGTTTTCGGGATCTCTTAAAAGGGACTGCTGATAGATAAAGTGAATTCATATTCGTATTTTTTTTAAATTATGCCGAACCGCACACAGCATATATTTTGGTTGCAACTAATTCAGAATCCACTGCTAGTTGACACTTAAAATGGAATCAGTTAGAAGGATAAAGGAAGAGGGTTTATGGACCAGACTAAGACCATTTTTTTTTGTTAACAGATGACGCCACTTTCCATTCAGGGAGAATACTAAGTGACGAGGCGAAACAAGCCCTTCCACAGGCTGCCCACCCCTGCGGAGGGGTCAGCCGGATTGTGGAGGACGGGGATCGACGGGCCGGGCCCGGACCCCATGATAAATATTTTCAAGGGGTGGGATCCGAGACTCGAACCCGGGTCCTCCAGAGTGGAAAGCCGAAGCGTTTCCACGCGGCCAATCCGGCCGACAGACTAAGACCATTCCGAAAAGCTGAAAGTGTTACGTTCGAAATTAAATTTAGTCCAGGTGTTAAGCCACAACTTTACAAACCAATTTGTTTGCAAAAATGCTTAAGAAATTCTGTAGTCATCTAGGAAAAAACTATGAGAAAGAATATTTATAAAGCATATTCTGTTATGAAAAGCAAGCTAAGTTCTTAAATGATTCTTATATATTAAATCTATTATATATAGTATAGCAATACTTTTTATAACTAAAATAATACCTGTAATTCTTCCGATTTTTCCCATTTTTACATATTTTCCAATAAATCCTGCCGTTTGACCACCAAGGCTAAATCCGATGATGTGAACGTTTCTAAAGTCGAGATCTGTATAATTCTTCAAAACAATGAAAAAGAATTATATATAACAATAATTAAATCCAATATGTCATAAAAAAATTCTTACTTTCCAAAGTTCAAGTTGTTCAGCAATATACTTGCCTTCTATTAAAGTGTTTCTCATTGCAAAAGGAAAAATAAATGCTGAAGCTCCTTTGGTCCAATCCACAATGATCACGTTACAGTTCTCATAATATAGAAAAGCTGTTTTCAAGTACTAGAATATTTTACTAATTGTTTGATATTGGAAATAATATATAAAATAAAATATGATGTGATTACAAAATTCGATTTAATAATATAAAAAGAAATTAAGAATTTATCTTACTATTATATGTTCAGCATTCGGACTTCCTTGATATCCATCTAAAATTATAACTGTTCTCAAATTTGGATTAAAATTAGATGTAACAAAACTGTTTTTGTCTGATAAATAATGAGGGCTGTATGAATTGTTTCGGGTATATAGAAGAAAATATGTTGGAGGAACAGGCTCACGGTCAGCACGCCAAAACAAAATCTTTTCGCTTATAAGACATGGTATGTCACCATTTGTTCCTATCCATAAAAAGAAAAAATTCGTTAGATCGCCGTGTTGAATACCACATTAACAATAATACATTTATCATTTTTATAATTTATGAACATAGTGAAAAATTTAAAAATATAAAGCACTTATGAATTTTTAAATATAAATTTTAAAATTCATAAGTGCATAAATATATTTATGCACTTTATGCACTTTTCGAATCTGAAGAGATTTTTTAACAAAATAATTATGAAAACTTTTTGAGCAAATCATTTTTTACTGGTTTTAAAAAACTGTACAATAATTTAAAAACATGTGAACCATCAAGTTAGGAAATTCATCATAATTCTTAATGTCCAAGATCCCCATGAAGATCAGCTGGATGACCGCATAGTAAAGCTTATCACCTTGGACAATCTGGGTCTCCCACTTCGTTTATCAGGAAGGGTCAGGCCCAGCCCACTGAACCCCTCCTTCAACCTTCCGGTTGACCTCTTCATGGATGTTGGCCAACCTGTGATAGGCTCTACAAGTGGTCGCCATCAGATAATGTATATCCCTTATGCGATATGGCGACTTAACTACACTAATCTAACATCATGCAGAATCACTTAAAATTAATAATAATCTAACTTCAGGAGGGTAAATATAGTACTAAACCAATAAATAATTAATTTTTGTATTATCATATACAGTATATTAATAGTCAAACGTGGCTGGCTGGATGGCTGCTGGATGGATGTCCTTTTTTCGATTGAACTACTGTACCGATTTCTATAAATAGGGTATCTTTAGAAAGTTCTAATCTGGCTGGATGGCTGCTGGATGGATGTCCCTTTTTCGATTGAACTACTGTACCGATTTCTATAAATTGGGTATCCTTAGAAAGTTCTAATTTTTGGATGTCTGCGACAGCCTAAATTATTTGTTGTTATTAATAATTTAAAAATTTCAGGAAGGGTCAGGCCCAGCCCACTGAACCCCTCCTTCAACCTTCCGTTGACCACTTCATGGATGTTGGCCAACCTGTGATAGGCTCTACAAGTGGTCGTCATCAGATAATGTATATCTCTTATGCGATATGGCGACTTAACTACACTAATCTAACATCATGCAGAATCACTTAAAATTAATAATAATCTAACTTCAGGAGGGTAAATATAGTACTAAACCAATAAATAATTAATTTTTGTATTATCATATACAGTATATTAATAGTCAAACGTGGCTGGCTGGATGGCTGCTGGATGGATGTCCCTTTTTCGATTGAACTACTGTACCGATTTCTATAAATTGGGTATCCTTAGAAAGTTCTAATTTTTGGATGTCTGCGACAGCCTAAATTATTTGTTGTTATTAATAATTTAAAAATTAAATAATAAAAATTACATTGAAATTGTAGCTCCTCTAAAATGACAGAATTCGCAGATGGCGCTGTAACATAATTATGGATGCCGTTTACGATTCCCTTATCGATGGATTCCCTACACGAATTCGGAGGTGTTTTTGTCGTTATATACAATATTATTAGATTAAATCACCATTTCCGCTCATTTATATGAGCGGGTAATTTCTAGTGTTCATAATTTAATTTTATTATATTAAACACATTATTCTTTCTTCGGGAAAATCCTAAATCCAGAGAATCCCGAAATCCAGAAAAACTTCTGACCCAAACATTTGCTATTTTCAGTCCATATATTTTTATATAATACTTCAAAATGTTTTAAGATAAAAAGAGGCTAACTCTTCTTATCAAAATGGATCATGAATATGAAATTATTTCTAATATAGAATAACATTTAGAATTGTAGAATAAAATTTGTATCATCTTTTTTTTGGGAAATAATTCATAAAATTATATAAATAAAAATATCTTAATACATTCAAAATTTAGAACAAAATGATATTCATCTAATGAAAGGCTTTCAACTATTAAATATTAATATATTCACAATTTTATAAGTTAATATCAAAATTGATAAAAATATTAAATGATGAGGATCATTCATCTAACGAAAGGCTTTCAACTATTAAATATTAAATATATTCACAATTTTATAAGTTAATATCAAAATTGATAAAAATATTAAATGATGAGGATCAGCAGGAAGAGTTCCATGGAATATCGCTGAATAATGAAAGTTAAAACAATTATTCCGGTGGAAAAATATATATGTTTATATATTTATTCCTCGACTTATGATCACTCGTACTTACGACGGCGATGTCATCGAAAAATTCAATGATTGTTCAATGCAATTCCAGGGTTCGAGTCCCCCACCCAATGGTATGATATACAGAGATCATCCATTTCTGTATCTGCTTCTTGTACTTTTGTGTTCACTATATTTAATAAAATAATGTATAGTATCCTAGTAAACATTAGTAGAGAGAAATCCATAAATTTTGGGCATTTCAGATTGAATCTTAAACACCTAATCTTTTTTAATCTGTGATTAAAAAGTGATATTGATAAAATCACATTGTTGCATTCTATAAAGAGATTACTCTGCCAATCTGGTGAAAGTTCATTGTTTTTTTTATATAGAGCTCCAAATAGAAACAATAATTAAGTTATAAAAATATTTAATAAGATCAAAATATGCGAATAATCAAAAGATATATAATAATTATTGAATCGCAACTTAAAAAGCATAAAATAAATATAGTATGCAATTTTTCATATCTGAAACATGTATGAAAATTGATATACCTGTATATGCAAGTAGAATATATTTTCGAGTTTTTTCAAAATTATGAAATCTTAATTTTCCAGATAAATTATATGGAAATAAAGTTGTTATAAAAATTTTTTTCTGCTTTTTTTAGCTACGTGTTTAAAAAACTAGCAAAAAATACGAACCTTTCATTAGATTTAAGCGAGAAATCCATTAAATTTTGGGCATTTCTCGACCGTTCAACTATCTGTATTATAAAATTTCAGATTGAATCTTTAAACACCTAATTTTTTTTAATCTGTGATTAAAAAGTGATATTGATAAAATCACATTGTTGCATTCTATAAAGAGATTACTCTGCCAATCTGGTGAAAGTTCATTGTTTTTTTTTATATAGAGCTCCAAATAGAAACAATAATTAAGTTATAAAAATATTTAATAAGATCAAAATATGCGAATAATCAAAGATATATAATAATTATTGAATCGCAACTTAAAAAGCATAAAATAAATATAGTATGCAATTTTTTCATATCTGAAACATATATGAAAATTGATATACCTGTATATGCAAGTAGAATATATTTCGAGTTTTTTCAAAATTATGAAATCTTAATTTTCTAGATAAATTATATGGAAATAAAGTTGTTATAAAAATTTTTTTGCTTTTTTTTAGCTACGTGTTTAAAAAACTAGCAAAAAATACGAACCTTTCATTAAATTTAGAAGAGGAATAAATAAAATCAAAAGGAACATGGTGTGCTCTCTGCAAAAGAAAAATCACTTTTAAAATCATTATCTTCAGTAAATAAATATATATGAGAATAACAAATGATAACAGATGTTATTTTTTTTATCAATATAATTTATTTTCAAATAATAAGATTTAGAAGAGGAATAAATAAAATCAATAGGAACATGGTGTGCTCTCTGCAAAAGAAAAATCACTTTTAAAATCGTTATCTTCAGTAAATAAATATATATGACAATAACAAATGATAACAGATGTTATTTTTTTTATCAATATAATTTATTTTCAAATAATAATCAGGATATAAGATTACATCGCTGAATTAAATCTATTTTATTGCAAACGGATATTATAAAAAATAATAATAACTGTTTTTCTTTGCATAATAAATTGGAATAATTTTAATTAAGATGCTTAAATAATAAGAAAAATGTTATTAATGTTGTAAAATACCCTTTTTAAGTTTTTATTATGGAATATAAGATTACATCGCTGAATCAAATCTATTTTATTGCAAACGGATATAATAAAAAATAATAATAACTGTTTTTCTTTGCATAAGAAATTGGAATAATTTTAATTAAGATGCATAAATAATAAGAAAAATGTTATTAATGTTGTAAAATACCCTTTTTAAGTTTTTATTATGCCAATTATTTATACAAAGAATTTTTTTTTATTCATTCAACATCACTGGTTGAATATCTCTTACGAAATTTTTGCTTTTATAAAATATTTGGCATAATTTTTTGCCATTTTTTTGTAAAATTTTGATGCTTAAACTAAATTCGAAGAGAAACTTCATATTGTTTTGATAGCATTAAATATTAGCATTAATATCGTATTAATAATTTAATTTAATATTTGATATACCAGTCTATAAAGTATCATATTTTATGATATTTATATGATTCTGTGTAAATATAAAACAGAAATAATTTTTTATACACTTAGTCATTTGATAAACTGATAGATAATCTGTTTAATTAAGACTTAATATAGAAAATTTACATGATAATACTAAATAATTTATTTACCTTTACCAGCTTTAAGAGACTTCAATCGTATGCAGATTGTCTTTTTAGAGCAGGGGTTCACGGATCCTCAAGGGATCCGTGAGCTTTGATGAGAAAAAAATCAACTCACCTTAATTATCACTGATCGCTAATTAAATCTAGCATTTCTTTCTCTTATAGGTATTGCAATAAATTAATTTAGTATTAATTTTATCTGTGATCAATAACAGTCTTCACACTGACATGAATTTAATAAATAAAATGTAACTTGCAGTTTCCTATATATAAATGTATTTTATTATTTTTCAATGCACTAAGAAAAAATAGCATGCATTACTGTACCATGTTTTTTATTTTGTTAACTGTATTTTAATATAATTGGTTTCTTTTCTAATTTTGTTTTGTGCATTTAAAAATATTGTTCTGAGAAAGGATCTGTAGCCTTCATCTAACAGTCAAAAGAATTATCTTAAAACAAATCTTATAGTTTGTTTATGGCTTACGTAGACAATACACTGAAAAGAAAATTGATATCGTTTAGCTAGCGATAGAAAACTAAAGTCAAGAAACTCTTCCAAGAACAAGCTCATAGAATTTCAATATTTATAATCATATAAAAACAAATACTTGAGTGGCAACACTCTTCTCACATCTTCCCCTTCCAAATTTGTTTTGTAATGACATCATTTTGAGTCTTAAATTCTAGCCATTAGAAAAATTTCAATTATAAAAATTAAATAATTTATTCATTACATCTGTAATACCATTTAATTATCTTTATTTGTATAAATAATATAATTTTTTCTTCTTTTGTTATGTTTGAAATCTTTATGGCTTTATGAATATATACTAGTATATAATTGCCAAGTGCACAAACTAACTTGTATGTTAATATTATCCTAAGAATTAGTTAAAAATTTTTATTATATATTGTAAAGAACAACCAAATCTTTATTTTAGTTTGTGACTAACCCATTTGCTTAAAAATTAAATTTGAATCTGATAGTTTGTTTATGACTTACGTAGACAATACACTGAAAAGAAAACTGATATCGTTTAGTTAGCGATAGAAAACTAAAGTCAAGAAACTCTTCCAAGAACAAGCTCATAGAATTTCAATATTGACAGTTTTGCCACCAATCCTAATAAAAATAAAATGAATAGAAGAACAATACGGATCCCCCTTCTTCAATTTTAATGTTCTTGGGCTGGCTGCTTCTTCATTCTTGCTCACTTATCAGTTTCGATTGTCCCAGAATTCTCCAACTTTCAGGCCGAACTTTTTGCTATTGGTCGTGCAATAAATTATAATAGATAAACAAACTTACGAAAAACTTAAATGTTTCTTTTCTTATCGATGACTTGGCAGTAGTTGTTATCTTTAATAAATACTATATTTAGTCGCTAAAAAATTGTTATTGATTGCAAAAAATTATGATTAAAACAATATTATAAATTTAATTTTTATTAAATTGGATCAAGGAAAACTTAAATGTTTCTTTTCTTATCGATGACTTGGCAATAGTTGTTATCTTTAATAAATACTATATTTAGTCGCTAAAAATTGTTATTCATTGCAAAAAATTATGATTAAAACAATATTATAAATTTAATTTTTATTAAATTGGATCAAAGCTATGCAGGTATAGCCGATAATGAAAACACTGATGATTTAGCGAATAGGCTTGTATTCATGGTAGCCATCTTTTGAAAATAGGGAAGCGCGATAAAAAAAGAGTGAAAGGGAGAATAAAAATTTTTATTAAATAAAATTACGACTGAACTTAGTTAAGAAATATGGCAATAGCCAATCCATACATCCATAGATAGAAAGTTATCCATAGATCGTGCCATCCATAGATGTTAAATTATGTTATGCCGCCATATCCTCATAGAATGTTCTGTATCTGGCATTTATAGAGCCCATCACAGGCTGACCAACACTCATAACGGGGTCAACCGGATGGTTGAAAGATGGGACCCCTCCTGAAAACCTGGAGGTGTAGGATCCACTATCCATAGACAATAACAAGATAAGATACTAGTGCTATCAATGCTTGATATTGCCCCTATCGGCCTATCCACTTGTGGTTTCAAAATATACTATTTATAACATACAAACTATGAACTCGATATAGAAAAATATAAAACTCATATAAATTAATCAGTTGTCGAATATTTATTTATTTTTTAAAGTAATTTGTGGTAATTATATGAAATTGTGTGATGGCGTAATTTCTGAGTTACTGAGTAAAGTAAGCGGTACGCGGACCTTCTGTTTTTTAATAGGGACATTCACGTCGAAATCGGAATGGATGGCTACCCTGATTGTATTGCAAATATAGTCAGTCCTTATAACTGTGACTCCAAAAAATCAATAATAACTTTAAATTAGTGCTTCTATATTCAGAATTAGCAAAACAGGTTAAATAGAGAGAATTCAGACCGTGCTTTTCGACTTTCTTCCGAATATTGTAAATAGATTATGCAATAAATTTTTCTTTTCAAGGGATCTTGAAAGATTGTTGTTTAAGTAACCAATGGATTTCCTATTAGTTGCTTTTATCTTTATTTTAGTGTATATTATTATTGTATTTCTTTGCATAAAACTATTAATAAATTGTATTTTATGCAGCAAACAGGAGTTTATGAATTATTAGTAAACCCATTGCAACCACACCAGCAACAAAAGAATGTGTAGCAATAAGCTCAGTGAATAATTTTAATTTAATAATTTAACCCATTTTACTACTGGTGTGGTACCAGTAACAAAAGAATGTGTAGCAATAAGCTCAGTGAATAATTTTAATTTAATAATTTAACCCAATTTTATTAAGCAAAATTTCTTTATCATTAACGATGTTTAGTCTTATTAATTAATAAAATATTTCTTTATAAAAATGTGATATTTTCGGGATTTTATTAATGGGGTCAAAGCCATGCAGGTATAGGAAAGAGAAAATTATAAATTATCAGAAACACTTGCTGATGATGTGGCAATATATAATTGACCATTAGAAAAAAAATATATATATTAATAAAAACATGTTTTTATTAAATTATTTAAAAAATATGTTGAATAATACTTGTTTTTTAAATAAAAACATGTATTTTCTCACGGTCAATTATACAAATACTCCAACTGAATCCAAAGATTAGCCTTAAGAGAAGCGTTTAAAAACGTGTTAGAGCCAGTGGCGTACCCAGATCTTTTGTACCCGGGGCGACATTTTTTATGGCTCCCCTCTCCGTCAGAAAATCACGTCTGTTTTAACTTTCAGCACACATTTTCTTAAATAATTTTTAAGAACTTCTTAAGAGCAGCGTTTAAAAACGTGTTAGAGCCAGTGGCGTATCCAGATCTTTGGTACCCGGGGCGACATTTTTTATGGCGCCCCCTCTCCCTCAGAAAATCACGTCTGTTTTAACTTTCAGCACACATTTTCTTAAATAATTTTTAAGAACTGAAAAAAACATGCATGAATATAGTTAATGTTGTTTTTATACAAACATCTAATGAATAGTAATGACATGCTCTTGGTCCCCATTCAGCTTGGTGCCCGGGATGGACAGCCCCCTCATTTATGCTATAAATAATATGGCGGACTTCCAGTAACTGTCCACATATAAACTGACTTTTATTTTTAATTCAAATATATGCGGCTTGGTGCCCGGGATGGATCGCCCCCTCTTTTTATGCTATAAATAATATAGCGGACTTCCAGTAACTGTCCACATATAAACTGACTTTTATTTTTAATTCAAATATATGTTTTATTATTGTTTTTTTTTATATTTGAACTAAAATAATATACTGTAGAAATCGTTTATTAGAATTACTTTCTGATCGATCTATTTTGATAACAATAACTGATTGATAACATTAAAGCATGTCGAAAAAGTGTAATTTTCGATTATTATTATTATTATACAATATATACTGTACTTATGGTATTATATACAGTGTAACCTCAATTAAACGTTTTCGTCCGGACTCTTGAAGAAACTATGGATATGGAGAAATGATAGATGCAGGGATGTTAAAATTAAAATTAGATGAAAATAATGATAATAATAACATAAAGCTCTATAATGGATCGGCGAACACTATGTAATCAATTAAGCGAAAAAGTAAAGTGAAAAATGATTTACGCATGGATTTATATTTATGTTGCCAATTTCAGTTTATAATTATGGAATATCACGAAGTACTAGAGTAATAGTAAGAAAATTCTTATATCAAAAATAATTTTTAATGTTTTTCAATAAAAGGAATTATAAAGTCGCTGAAACCCTGTATCAGCATTTTTAAATTAGATAATATTTCATCAAAAATAACATTAAAAATCATCAGATCTGGAAACAGTAAGGATGCGCCATTCGTAAGAATAAAACGTGCTGTTAACGCCGTCTCCCTTATGAGAAACCATGCTGTTCCATATAACCCTCCTATTCCATAATACCCCCAGTTACTCTAATTATAACATGTTAAAAATGACATATTTTGCTAACAGATGGAGTTAAGTGTGAATTATGTACATTCAATATGGCGGATATAGAGATATTGAATTAAATAATAAATAGAATATGAGAATAAAGAAAGAAAGATCGGAGAATACAAAAGAATCTTAATTTTAGATGTGTGGGGATCGGGAGCCTGAATATTTAGCGATTAAACTGCCGAGCGGAACAGTTCTCTTCTGCTTCTGTTCTTCAAATTCTTCAAGTTAAGAATAACAACAAGAAATGTAGACTTGTATTGTTTCGCATAATAATGCGAAACAATACAAGTCTACATTTCTTAGATGAAAGATTAGGAGTAAATATCTGTATCTTTAAAATAGTAAAAGAAGCACCAATGCCGTCAAAATGCTTAGCATTATCTGAGAAAATTATTTGATGGAAAATTCTTCCTGGAGTGGGAGAAAGTAGTCAAACCTGCCCTTATGAGTTCTTTAATTTCTAGCTGAAAACAAAGCTACAAGAGTGAAATCGTATAAATGATACTAATCATTAATTCTGTAGCTAATACTATTATTTAAATAGAACGTGTCAAATATCCCAGAATGTTTCTTAAGATAATAATAATGATTGCCTAAACATTTCTTCGCAAAACCCTCGTCACGTTCTCTCAGTTTTGGTGATTTATCAGACCATTAGATTGAGTACTTTCCTCTTTCATTTGCATATCTAACAGTTGATTTACAAATTTTAATAGTATGGTATATGATTAGTTTATATTTGATAAAATAAGAACTTGATGTCCTATCTCACAATGGATATGGGGTGCCCTTCCGCATCCATCCAGAATTACGTAATGAGTATTGCAACAGCCATTCCATATAATTTCTAGCTGGAAAATGGTGTAAAACGAAAAATTATGAGCGAATTATTCAGAGAAATAGTTGGTCAAAAAGAATTTTCTGAATTATGTCATTTTATTGATAATAAGACTTTTTGTGGATAACATACATTAGAAAATCTTGATTAATTACAATCAGTGTTTAGAATGTTGTTATTTTTTAACTGACACCAATCACCAAAATATATAGAATATTCGCTATTACATCAATGACAAAAGAATACAGTTTTTATATTATAATTAGACTATTTCAGTACAACAAATTTCTCCAAATGGACATTTGTAATTATTTTCCACTTCCCTAAGTATTTCAGAACAAGTTTTATGGCAGGCTCCTGTTTTGCTACAATCATAGCTGCTCCCATACAGTAATTGTTCATAGGTCATACGTACAGCTGCTTCTAGAAAAAAATCGTAACTGTAATAAACTTTTTAATACTCGTATGAGATTAATATTTATCAATTAATTAATGCAGTGATTTCCAAACTTTCTCTGTTTGCACTCCTTTTTTCATAAAAATATTAGTACGCCCCCTCAATTTCACAGAAGTCTAATTTCAATAAATACTTTTTACTTACAAATTAATACTACAAAACAATTTACCATATTTTGTATAAATAAAGTTCTTATATATAAAAATATATATATTTATTATGATGTAATAATTTTTAATTCAACTAGATAAATCTTACAAACAAAAAAAACTTTAAAATAGAAGACATGTTTAATACAACATAATATTTAATGGGTTCTTCGGCACAAATTCTCTCATTGAAGATATCGCTAGTTGCAATTCTTTTTTAATCACTAAACCACATCAAATCGGAGTATCATTGAAGATATCGCTAGTTGCAATTCTTTTTTAATCACTAAACCACATCGATATTTTGTCTTTAAAATAGCTACAGCAGAAAGTTCCTGACTATAGTGGCGTAACTAGACAGGTGCAACAGGTGCATCCGCACAGGGCCCACTTGGAAGGGATGCCCAAAATGTTGTTCACAAGAAATTATATTTTAAAATTTTTCCGCCTTTCTACTGCGCGATTTAGCGATTAGATTTTGCCTCAGTTAGACTCTGTTCACCAACATAAACTATCTGTGACGATTTTTGCTTTCTCTATGGCTCATCTTTACAATACGTGATTGTTGCTGATTTTAAAAAATCGGCTGCAGATCCCGCTATTAAATATAGCAAAGATTTAAAAAAGTACGAATTCACATGTGAAATTGAAAGTTTTAAGTTTGAAGTAACGACTCATACAAAATATAGAAACTGCATCTCCGATTAATATTCTACAAGGTCTTCATGATTTTGGTTTAATTGAGTCTTACCCAATATCAATGTCGCTCTTCGAATATTTCTAACTCTTCTCGTTTCTATTGCTTCGTGCGAGAGAAGTTTTATCAAGTTGAAATTAATAAAAAATTATTTAAGATCAATTATCCGACAAGAACAATTATCCAATCTTTCTATTATTTCAAACAGAATAAAATATCATGAAATCCAGAAAAGTGAAATTAAAATAAATCTTATTAAAAAATCCATTGTAATGTATTTGTTTTATTATTTTCCTAAACCTAATTAATTAAGGGGCCAAAGTTCAAATTTTTGCACAGGGCACAGGAATGGCTACAAGGTCTTCATGATTTTGGTTTAATTGAGTCTTACCCAATATCAATGTCGCTCTTCGAATATTTATTGTTGCTGATTTTAAAAAATCGGCTGCAGATCCCGCTATTAAATATAGCAAAGATTTAGAAAAGTAAGAATTCACATATGAAATTGAAAGTTTTAAGTTTGAAGTAACGACTCATACAAAATATAGAAACTGCATCTCCGATTAATATTCTACAGGCTCTTCATGATTTTGGTTTAATTGAGTCTTACCCAAATATCAATGTCACTCTTCAAATATTTCTAACTCTTCCCGTTTCTATTGCTTCGTATGAGAGAAGTTTTAGCAAGTTGAAATTAATAAAAATTATGTTAAGATCAATTATCCGACAAGAACAATTATCCAATCTGCTATTATTTCAAATAGAATAAAATATCATGAAAGCCAGAAAAGTGAAATTAAAATAAATCTTATTAAAAAATCTATTGTAATGTATTTGTTTTATTATTTTCCCAAACCTAATTAATTAAGGGGCCAAAGTTCAAATTTTTGCACAGGGCACAGGAATGGCTACTTACGGCACTGCCTGATTACACGGATATATGTATTTATAACCAACGCCGGCCCAAGAGTTTTTGGCCCTAGGCAGAATCCAATTTTGGCACCTCCAAATAGAAACACAAAATAAAATATGTGGTCTTATCAGTAGTATAGTATACTATCAGATAGTGTTCTACTTTTGGCGCTCTAAGCGGGTGTGTCGGCCGGATGGCCGCGTGGTAAAGCTTTGGCTTACCATCCTGGAGGATCCGGGTTCAACTTCTACTTTTGGCGCTCTAAGCGGGTGCCTAGTCAGCCTACAGATAGTGCAGGCCCTGTTTATAACCCTTTTTGCAAATTCATTTTTCCGACACCAATTTGAATTTATTTTTTCTTTTTGTTTATTTGTCTCAAAAATGATATTTTTGTTAATTCTTGTTCGCCCCCTTGCATTAAACTAGCACATTCATTTTTCCGACACCAATTTGAATTTATTTTTTCTTTTTGTTTGTTTGTCTCAAAAATGATATTTTTGTTAATTCTTGTTCGCCCCCTTGCATTAAACTAGCATCCCCTAGTGGGGCGCTTCCCAAAGTTTGGAAAACTCTGAATTAATGGATATCCTTTAAATACAATATACTATTCAGGCCTTACCTGCGTGGCCAATCAACAAGGAACCGGAAAACAGGAGAGTTAAGACGATAGCTGCTCTGATAAAGGCCATGGTCGACGAGTTAAAGCTGACGTGTTATCACTGGCTTATATGATGGATGTAATTACACTAATTCGTCATCTGTTGAACTAATTCGTCATCATCTGTTTATGTTAGCCATCTGACGAAAAACTGGATATTTACTCAGATAAAAATTCTTTTCAATGCTTTTCATTTTTAATCTAAATTATTTTGCTTGGAATTTTAAATATTCATTTCTTTGAGTAAACGACAATGGGAGGGATAACGACAAGATAGCGAGGGGCAAGTAAAAGAAATGATAACTTCATTAAAATTATATGCTTTAATGAAGACGCTATCAATGGATGCAGAAATTATTATTTTCATTCCCAGTATAATTTGAAAAAGTGCACTTCATACAAAAGTTTATAAATAAATACTTTTAATTTTACTAAACCGGTCGGGTCGGCCTGATGGCCGCGTGGTAAAGATTTGGCTTACCACCCTGGAGAATCCGGGTTCAAATCCGGGACCCACACCTCCAGTTTTTCAGAAGGGGTCCGAAGCCCGGCCCGTTGAACCCCATCCTTCAACCATCCGGTTGACCCTTTCACGGGTGTTGGCCAGCCTGTGATGGGCTCTACAAGTGGCCGCCGCCAGATACAGTATATCCCAAGAGGATATGGCGGCGTAATCTAATTAACCTAACCTAACTAAACCGGTTGGTATAAGTTATTATTTTAATGTTTTTAGAAAGTCAATGGCCGCACAGTAAAGCTGTGACTTACCACCCTGGAGGATCCAGATTCAAATCCGGGTCCCACACCTCCAATTTTTTAAGAGAGGTCTGGGCCCGGTATTGTTGAACTCCATCCTTCAACCATCGGATTGACCCCATCATGGATGTTTGCCAGCCTGTGATGGGTTCTGTAAATGGCCGCCGCCAGAAAAAGAATATCCCATGAGGATATGGCGGCTTAACCTAACCTGGCTGAATGTAAAATAATAATAAGAGTTTTTACAATAGATAACTCTTAAAATCAAAATTTAATTTGATTTCTGTTGAATTATAAACATATTAAACTCAAAATTTAATGTCATTTTCAACACAATTTTATGAATAACAACATCCACAAAATCCAGTATTGTGTCTAATGGTTTGATTATTTATGCAGCAGCATCTAATAAGTAAATCATATTTAGAAAAATTTAAGTGGAAGCTATCAATATTCAATTAAACAAATTTTAATATTAAATTTATTACTAAATTGTAATGGAAGTATACACATTATTAAATTTAATTGGAATACTAATCCCCTTTAAGCTGGTCTAAATATTTCACAATTATCCGCTAAGTATACACATTATCAAATTTAATTGGAATACTAATCCCCTTTAAGCTGGTCTAAATATTTCACAATTATCCACTAATATAGTTCATGTCCTCAAGCCTCCCACCTGTGGAGTTCAGGTATTTATATTCCGACATTACCTTTTAAGATTTCTTTTTCTGGAGTCAAGTTACACCAATTTTCTGTCTTAGTTTTAGCAAACTTCTGTCCAAAGTTGAGCGATTAAATTCTTATTGGAATGTTCCTTCTAGACTTCAGTCTAAACCAGTCTTATATAATATACTATTTTTGTCGACCGGATTGGCCGCGTGGAAACGCTTCGGCTTTCCACTCTGGAGGATTCGGGTTCGAATCCCGGGTCCCACCCCTTGAAAATATTTATCATGGGGCGTGTTTGAGTCACGGGTCCCCCTTGAAAATATTTATCATGGGGTCCAATCACTGGGATTGGCCGCGTGGAAACGCTTCGGCTTTCCATTCTGGAGGACCCGGGGTCCTACCCTTGAAAATATTTATCATGGGGTCCGAGCCCGGCCGTCGATCCCCGTCCTCCATAATCCGGCTGACCCCTCTGCAGGGGTGGGCAGCTGTGGATGGGTTTGTTTTGCCCCGCCACGTAGTACTCTACCTGAATAGAGTGTGGCGTCATCTGTTGACTAAAAAATATATATATATACTATTTCTATAAATTTTTCGATCGAATCCATTTCCTCTTACTAGTAAATACAATGTATTCAATATTATGGTTATATAATCAAATATTAACGTATTCAGTAAGAATATTTATTTTTACAGATATAAATATGAAACTAGTTTTATATTTTATTTACCTATTTACGTAACCCTCCAAAAACTTAAAAGAGAATGACAAATTTTCGTCCAGATATATTCGTACTGGTTTGTATAACTGTTTGGCTGCAAATGGGTGCAGTCTGGTACAAAGCTATAAGTCACACCCTAGTTCAGGGCTGTCCAACTGGCGGCCCACTGCAGTAATGAATGCGGCCCAACATAAAATTTTTAATTTCCTTAAAACTGAAATATTTATGTACTTTTTTATTTTTTGAAATTTTCATTGTATCATCAAATATCCCACTAATAAAGTAAAAGAAATTTGTTTCATTTTTTGTACTAAATATAAAAAATAATGAAGTTTTTATTATTTAAATACCTGTCTACATTTCCTGTTTCCATTTTCTAAAATATTTTTTATTTCAGTGATTAAAACTTCACGTACGCAATGATTTTTTAAAAATTTCTTGGTCAAAAAGAAATCTATACTACGATATTTTGCTTATTTGACATGGTGGATATCATATATTGTACATTATTTACTAACTTTTTTGCTTAATAACCATGGTTAGAATTAATATATTTTATGCACGGCCCGAGACAAATTTTTTCCTTCAAATGTGGCCCAAGGAAGCCAAAAGATTGGACATCCCTGCCCTAGTTAGACGACCGTTTAATTTGTGTCATGTCACAAACTGTTTAATCCGCTAACAAAAGAGTTGTTCGTGGGCACAGTCTCATAGAAGTCATTTGTTGTCATTCTTGTAATTAAATAGTTAACCGACTGATAATTGCATGTGGGCGCGAGGCCTTAAACTTCAAAGAAATCACGTCTATGCAAATAAAATTTCATTCTTATCCTCGTCAGGAATATACAAAAAACTCTCTATATAGAGTTTTTTGTATACATATAAAGTTGTTCTATATATAGTATATATATGATACATGGCGGAAAACAAATATGGTATAGTTATATTAGAATTTAAAAAAATAAATCTGTAAATATCATACTAATAATTCCCAATATTTGAAATTTAAAAAATGATATTAGAGCGTGTTATCTATTTATTCAATTGATAACTCTGAATATTTGAAATTTAAAAAATGATATTAGAGCGTGTTATCTATTTATTCAATTGATAACTAGAAAGTCTGCCTGGCTTGAAATAGCGAGCAGCGATTAGTCTTTTCAGTTCAGAGCCCATCTCATTCGTATACCTCACTCCTATTCTTAATCTGAAGGATGAGTCGATTTTTAGCTTCCATGATACAGGTTCGAATTGACAGACTTTATAACCGATCAATTTCGTGAAAGCTCAGCCCCTGAGAAGCAGAAACCCACTTTACTGTACATTGAATTCGCTTATGTGAATATGACTTTTTATGCCAATTGAATAGGATGATGATGCTGTTGTGGACAGGGCCGTAGCTAGGGCGTGGCGAAAGCGGCATTCGCTAGGGGCGCAGCCTGATTAGGGGCGCAAATTTTTTAATTGATTTCCGTTATTTGCGGGCAAATGACTTTTTTCGATAAACGTTCGCAGACATAGCGTTATGTTTTTCTTTCATTTTATTTCTTAGAAGAGGTAATTCATGGGTAAGAGCGGCCATGTTGTACCCCAAACAAAGGCGCTAGGTCGAGAAGGGCCGCTATTTTTATTGATAAAGTAAAAGTTTACAATGACTCATTGGGTTTCTGCCTCTTCAGTGAAAATTCATGGAAAGGTCTAAAGAAAAGTAATAAAAAACGATTTGTACAAATCTATTTGTCATCCAAGCAAATATCTTACAGCAGATTCAAAATCAACTCATTTTGATGGAGATAAGTCAGTTTCAGCATTATTATCTTTAAATGAAAACAATGGGGGCGCGCAAGTTTGACCCTTACCACAGGCGCTGCGTACCCTAGTTACGGCTCTGGTTGTGGAAACTTCCAGAAATTTCCAAAACCAGATGTGAAAGAGCATGTGACATGATTTAGAAGGAAAAAATGTTTTCGTTTTATTTTTAAGCGAACTATTCATCCATCAAAGAAGTTTTTAAAGTGTTCAGAATTGAATGCTGAACGAGTTTGTAATTGTAAAATTTTCCGTAAAATTTTCCCTGTGTTGCGGTTTGTAAGATAGGATTTGCAAGTGTCCTCATTTTTTTTTGCATATTTTACGCTCCCTTTCCAATCAGGGAGATTAGTAAGGGGGCGGGGCCAGTTCTAACCACGAGCTGCACTCACACACGTGGAAGGGGGCCGAATGGTGAAGGACGGGGATCACCGGGCCGGACCCATTACTCCGAAAAAATCCGGGACTAGACCCGGGACGTGAACCGGGGTCCTCCTGCGTGGCACGCCAACACGTTACCACTCGGCCATCCGGCCGCCAGTATCCTCATTTGCGTAATCAGTTCATTTGAAAGTCACCATCAGGTAGCCCACCCAATGAGTTCCTATTTGTTGTCATTAGCAGATTTTTAAAATCTGATATTTATCAAATTATTTAGAGAGGTATACACGTTTCTTTCACCCTGTATATTGCCACATCATTGAGCAAGTGTTTCCGATAATTTATAACTTTCTAGTTTATTCCAAAAATATCACATTTTTATAAAGAAGTAGTTTCTTAATAAGAATAAACATCGTTAATAATAAAGGAATTTTGCTTAATAAAATTGGGTTAAATTATTAAATTAAAATTATTCACTGATTTTATTGCTACACATTCTTTTGTTGCTGGCGTGGTTGCAACCGGTTCATTGGTATTTCATAAACTCCTGTTTGGTGCATAAAATACAGTTTATTAGTAGTTTTATGCAAAAATTACAATAATAATATAAAGCAGAATAAAGACAAAAGCAACTAATAGGAAATCCATTGGTTACTTGAACAACCATTTTTTTAACCTCCCTTAAAAATTAAAAATGTATAGCTTAATCTATCTACAATATTAAGAAGAAAGTCGAAAAACACGGTCTGAATTGTCTTTGTTCAATTTGTTTTGCCAATTTTGAATATAATAGCAATAATTTAAGGTTTAAATTATTTTTTGGAGTCGCAGTTATATGAACTGATTATATCTGTAATACAAGCTACCACGTTAAATCATCGGTTCTTTCATTATCGGCAATACCTGCATGGCTTTGATTGAATTAAAGACAGTACTATAAATTTAACTTTTATCATTTTTTTACAACAATAACAATTTTGTAGCGACTAAGTATTGTATTTCTTAAAGAGAGCGCCGGATCAAGCCTCTAGCAGACACTAGACAAAATTTAAATTGGAGCACCTTTTTTTGCATATTTTACGCCCCTTTCCAATCAGAGAGATTACTAAGGGGCGAGGCCAGTTCCAACCACGTGCTGCATCCACACCCATGAAGGGGGGCTGGATGGTAAAGAATGGGAATCGCCGGGCCGGACCCAGCATCCCGAAAAAACTTTTCAGGAGTTACCAGGCCCGGAACGCGAAACCGGGTCAGAACAGTGGTTTTCCCGATTTAACTAAATTCGGAGACAACTTTAAAACAAATCAAGATTTATTAATTAAAGGAGATTAGAAAGTTTTTATAACAATTTTTTTTTTTCTCGTGTAGAAAATTACTTGGGACTTCCTTAGCATTTTTTGTCAATTAACTTGACAATAAATGCTAAGGAATGAGGTCCACTGTTTGTAAAATGACTTGAAGAATACTGATAAGAAAGGAAAAGTTTTTGTCGGGAACCAGTTCCTTAAATGTGATTTTGTCTCTTGAATCACCACGACTTCTTGGAGAAAAATACAACACCGTCACTTTTTCCGATCCACCCAGAAATTCTTCCAATACCCAGCCAGTGACTGCTTAACTTTTTCATGTTCTTCCTCTTCTGTTCAGACAGCGACCTCCTAATTTCTCTTCATTCTCTCTCCTCATCCCGGGTCACCCTTGTCCTTTTGACTTCACTTCTCCTGGGAAGAGAGAAATCTCCTTTCTTCGTATCATATCTGGCAAGTACTCAAATTTCTCTATTGTATTGGATAGTGGACCTCGCTCACTACATCATTCAATACCTATATGTTTACACGCAATTAGAATTTTTTTTAATAAAATTTAAAATTCTTTTTTTTAGAGTTTCACGGGTTTTATCGGACTTTAAACAAGCTGGCCAACACCCATGATGGGATCAACCGGATGGTTGAAGGATGGGCTTCGACGGCCGGACCCGGACTCCTCCTGGAAAACTGAGGTATGGGACCCAGTTTGAACACGGATCCTCCAGGGTGGTAAGCTAGTTTTACCACGGGACATCCGGTCTGTCTTAGCACGTCTGATTAAATTATATGATGGAAAATTCTCCCTGGAGTAAGATAAAGTAAATCAAACCTGTTCTTATAAGATTCTCTCTTTCGAAGTGAAAAGAAATCGTTCATTTGGAAAGTAGAGAACATTGAAGATATTGCTACTTGCAATTCTTTTTTAATCACAAAACCAGATCGCCATTTTCTCTCTAAAACAGCTACACCAGAAAGTTCCTGGATACATGGATATATGTATTTATAACCATGCCGGCCCAATAGTTTTTGGCAATTCAGCCGGATTGGCCGCGTGGAAACGCTTCGGCTTTCCACTTTGGAGGACATTGGTTCGAATCTCGGATCCCACCCCTTGAAAATATTTATCATAGGATCCGGGCCCGGCCTGGTGATCCCCGTCCTTCACCATTCGACCCCCCTCCACGGATGTGGGTGCAGCTCGTAGTTGGAACTGGCCCAGCTCCCTTAGTAATCTCCCTGATTGGAAAGGGGGCGAAAATATGAAAAAAAATCGAAACTAATAAGAGTAAATTTCTTTATCTTTAAAATAGTAAAAAGAAGCACCAACACTGTCAAAATTCTTAGATTAGGTTAGATTAGTTGGATTAAACTGCCATATCACACGAGATGTTGGCGATAGCGACTTTATATGTAAATATTCTTCTTGGCTGGAAACAGATTTCATTATTGAAATAGACTAGCCTATGCCATCAACATCTTGTCGGCCGAGTCTTCCGTTTTCTGAAAAATCCTGCAGATCAAAAAGGAGAGATCACTAAGCTTATTGCTGCACATTCTTTTGTTGCTGAAGTGCAACCAGAATAAAATAGCTTAATAAAATTGGGTTAAATTATTAAATTAAAATTATTCACTGAGCTTATTGCTATACATTCTTTTGTTACTTATGTGGTTGCAACGGAACTAGTAATTCATAAACTCCTGTTTGCTGCATAAAATACAATTTATTAATAGTTTTATGCAAAGAAATACAATAATAATATACACTAAAATAAAGATAAAAGCAACTAATAGGAAATCCATTGGTTACTTGAACAATCTTTCAAGCTGCCTTGAAAAGAAAAATGTATTGCTTAATCTATTTACAATAGAACAATCTTTCAAGCTGCCTTGAAAAGAAAAATGTATTGCTTAATCTATTTACAATATTCGGAAGAAAATCGAAAAACACGGTCTGAATTCTCTCTGTTCAACCTGTTTTGCTAATTCTGAATATAGAAGCACTAATTTAAAGTTATTATTGATTTTTTGGAGTCACAGTTATAAGGACTGACTATATTTGCAATACAATCAGGGTAGCCATCCATTCCGATTTCGACGTGAATGTCCCTATTAAAAAACAGAAGGTCCGCGTACCGCTTACTTTACTCAGTAACTCAGAAATTACGCCATCACACAATTTCATATAATTACCACAAATTACTTTAAAAAATAAATAAATATTCGACAACTGATTATTTATATGAGTTTTATATTTTTCTATATCGAGTTCATAGTTTGTATGTTACAAATAGTATATTTTGTAACCACAAGTGGATAGGCCGTTAGGGGCAATACCAAGCATTGATAGCACTAGTATCTTATCTCGCTATTGTCTATGGATAATGAATCCTACATCTGCAGTTTTTCAGGAGGGGTCTCATCTTTCAACCATCTTGTTGACCCCCGTCATGAGTGTTGGCCAGCCTGTGATGGGCTCTATAAATGGCAGCTGCCACACACAGAACATCCCTATAAATGGCCGCTGCCAGATACAGAATATCCCTATAAATGGCCGTTGCCAGATACAGAATATCCCATGAGGATATGGGGGCATAACCAAATCTAACATAATTTAAAATCTATGGATAACTTTCCATCTATGGATGTATGGATTGCCTATTGCCATATTTTTTAACTAAGTTCAGTCGTAATTTTATTTAATAAAAATTTTTATTCCCCCTTTTATTCTCTTTTTATCGCGCTTCCCTATTTTCAAATGATGGCCACCATGAATACAAGCCTATTCGCTAAATCATCAGTGTTTTCATTATCG